>DF363113.1:78166-105089 GCA_000787875.1 Solanum virginianum
TTCAAGGGACATAAGGGGAGGATGAGAGGCCGACATTGAATTTGTCCAAGTCTGAGTATGGATAAAATCTATGTTAAGAGTATAACTCTAGCCCATTTATTGGCATCATAAAAGGACTATGCTTACAGCCCAAGATAAATAGTAAGAAGAACCCAAAGTTTTCACAACCTATTTGGCTTATTGGACCCAAATTATGTGCAAGAGAATTTTTGGAAGATGGGCACTTTCTCCTAAAAGCTATCATCTTCTCTCGGTTTCACCTCACAAGAAAACTCTCTAGAATTCTTGAATGAACTTAGATCTTGAAGGCTAAGGTAAGTGAAATTATCCATATATTTGTTACACTTATTCTATGAAAACAAGATCTATATGTTAGTATGTTGGTGCTGGAAAATCTGTTAGATTGCATTCTAAAGATTGTTGTACACTTTTCTTGTTAATTAAGAGGTTTTTCTCTTCTTGGTTGGCTGATTTATGAAGTACGATATATATATTTAACAAAGGTTGGTTTGATATTGATGAAACAAGGCTGATTCACCAGTATTTCAATCCACCAAGATGACTTATTGTAGGATATCTTAGTTGTACTCTTAAAAGAAAATTATAAGCTGAAAATAGGAAATTGTCGTGTCACGACCTTCACTTGATTTGGGAGTATTTTTGACCTGTTATAATACTAATTTTGTGGGTAAAAAGTCATGGAAACAGTTTGGTTTAAGTTGGAAAGGTTTGGAACTAGCACTTACCAACTCCTACTCAACTGTTAATTGTATCTCAACTCTTTCAAATATTCATATGCTTCCATATATAGTCACATTCAAATACACATATATACTTGAATGCCAAGATAGGCAGAATCATCCTAGCAAATAAACTACATGTGTTGTTCTACCTCTTATGCATTTCATTAATTGTGTAATACTCATTCCATTGTCATATTGTCTTGCATGGTTATCTACATGTCACATGCTTCCTATACAGTTCTATAGCTCCAATATTGTGACCACCAAAAGATCATCTCAAAGGTAATTTAAAGGTAAAGTATATTGCTTATAGATAGGTGGTAGCCCGAGGGGATGAGAGAGTCACCTAGCCAGGGTCGATCCTTTCACGGGGCAGGAGGGTAGCTCGAGGGGGCTAGAACACTAGCCTAGCATAAGGGGACTAGAACACTAGCCTAGCATAGAGATGAGCCCGATAAAGTTTACCCCTGATCAGCTGGGTCTTTTATAGTATATGATATGCACAGATTTTACAAATTTTATCGTAAAGTTAAAGTGATACAAAGAATACAAAAGTACATGATTCCACAATATAACAAAAGATGGTCTCTTATCCTATACATTGCATTGTTTCATTTGAGTTGTTATCTTATATTCAGTATTTCCTGCCTTACATACTCAGTATATTATTTCGTACTGATGTCCCTTATAGAGGATCTGCATTTCATGCTGCAGGTACAGGGGTTAGTAGATCTCCTCAGTAAGAGTACAGGACATCCAACTGCTAATACCAAGCTCCAGGTTGCTTCGGAGCTTTGTGTGTCTAGAGTTGTATTTGTGTAATGTATAACTGGTCAAGGCAAGGCTTGTCCCTATCCTTATCTAATTCATTCCTTATGTAGAGGCTTTATAGACTATGTAAATTAAAGTGTGATTTTGGTTTGTACTTTAGAGAATGAGGCCCCAACGGCCTAGTCGTTTGCATTTTATTTTGGGCTTGTCATTACTGTTTTCTTCCATAAAGGCATGTTGAACATAGAGATCTCTTATAAAATGTATAGATAACATGAGGCCCCAACGGCCTAGTCGTTTGCATTTTATTTTGGGCTTGTCATTACTGTTTTCTTCCATAAAGGCATGTTGAACGTAGAGATATCTTATAAAATATATAGATAACGCATAGATATAGGTTAGTTCTCCCGAGCCTTATCAGCAACGGGTGCCAGTCCGCCTTAACGGGATTTGGGGCATGACAACTTCTTTCTATAAGGGCACTTGCACTACATTATTGACATTAGACTAACTCAGTGACTATGGCTTGTTGATAAGTACCTTGTTGTCATAGTTGAATTGTCACATATGTTGATTTGTATTAGTTTGTTAGATAGCTATCTAATGTACTTTAAAAGTGGTGTGGGTATCTGTACTTAAGTTTGATATGATGTATGCCATTTGATTGAGGTCTCTATGTGCTGCTTATGTAGATTGAGTCCGTCGCTTGAGGACAAACAACAATTTTAAGTTGAGGGTGTTGATGTGCTGTCAAAATACAATATTTTTTATGCTTAAAACTTGGAATTTTGAGCGTTCTTAATGTGATGTTAGAAGATTTGATGTGTTTTTATGTTTGTTTTGCAAGATTATAGGGTTGGCACAATTTTTGGGCTAAGTATGTAGACTTTGTTGAAGCAGAGGGTTCATGAGACCTTTTACGGGTAGTAGAAAAATCTATGGGCCGTAGATATGGTTTCAGATACAATTCTAGTGAAGTGTGATTTTCTGAAGTTAAGTCTACGAACATACAGATGAGCAGTAGAAGATTTTATGAGCCATAGACTTGGTGTCGTGCCCATTAGAAAATGGAGAGTTGCTCAAAAGTCATGAGATGAAACCCTCTACGGGCTGTGGAACTTTATACGAGTCATAAAAGGGTGTCATAGAAGTCAACCTCAGATTTGAAGAAGCAATCCATAAAAGTCTAACTACAGACTGTAAGACATTATACGACCCGTAGAAGTCCCATAGAGTCTGCCGACCCAGTTCTCCTAATTCGTTTTAGTTCTGTATTTTAAAGATTAGAAATAGGTTTTTTAGGTTATTTTTTAGAAGGAACATTACAAAATAGTAGAGAACAATACAGAGCTTTAGAGAAACATTTGTAAAACTTTATTTTATCTTATAATTTCAATCTTGTGATTCTTGATGAAGAGTTTGGATTCCTTGCTCTTAATTCTCTTGTGTAAGTGCTCAATTATGTTATTCAAATTCATAAGTCTTTATGGCCAATGTTAGAATTCGCCTAGTGTTACTAAATAGATCAAGGTAGTAAGGAATAGGAAAAGAGATTAATTAACAGGATTTGATTGATTTTTCTCGTCTAATCAACCAAACTGGGCCAAGGAGAGGTCATACTGAAATAATAGGTAAGGGTTAGTAATGCCATACTATGGGAATGGACCAAATCATGTAGTAAAATTTTCCCCTCACCTAAGCCAAAAGGTTTGGTGAAATTAACTTACCGTTCTACATGCTACACACTGGAAAAGAATTCGATTATCTGGTAATACCAAGTTAGGAAATCATGGGAAACACAATACCTTAGTTACTGCTCACAATAATTTAACACTTGTCTTAGTTTAGAACTACTTTTCATAGTTGTTACAAAATCCTCCCCCTTGAGGAGATAAGCAGGTTAATCAACTCGAATTATCTTGAATTCTTCTAAGTCTACCATATTCCCTCTGGGATCAACTCTAACCTTGGTTAGGTTATATATCTTGACAATGACTACTTTAGCCTAAGAAAGGAGGTGTAGCTCGGGCGACATCATCTGCAGCACCGGAGAAACTAACTGAGTAGGATCAAGTAGTGTATTGCGAAATCAACTGATCAAACCCGAACGAAACCATATCACAACTGCCATACGCTTAAGGTATAGTACTACACATAGGTGTAAGGCCCTAATGTCTGCTTGTATGCAAACTAGGCCCTCATAAGCCAAGAAGGTACACCCACGTACAATTAGGGTGTGTATATTGTAAAGATATAGAAGACATAAGAAATGGTGTAAGATCTCAACCAGTATAGTATACAGTATCACATAGACAAGCCCCTAACTATCAGTCGAGGTACCATACCCCCTTCTCAATCTTGCCTCCCATCCGGGAAGTTAGCTAGGGCCAAGTGGTTAGACAACCAACTAGGTACAACACCTTGGAACATTCAACTGAGTCATGAACCTTAGAAGAATCATTTGGAACTCAAACTTTAGATACATTATCTAGGACTCGAACACATAGGCATGGCCACTAGAAACTCGGACCAAGGGAGCATCATCTGAGACTCAGACATATGGGCTTGGCCACTAGAGACTCTAGTCATAGGAATATCCACTTAGAATAATTGTCTAGGACTCAAACCCAAGTATAGTCACTACTCAATGGTTCTACCAGGACCCATGCCGCTCAAGTCAAACCACACCTATCTATAGAAATATGGGCCTGACACTACAAGTCTAGGGCAATACTGGCTTAAACCTAGGCTAAGCTCGTAGAAAGCAGACAAGCCAACAATATCTCAAATATCCAAAACAATGGTAATCAACCCAATCAATAATTATAACTAATAACCAGGAAAATAATATACAAGTTAGCTAGTAAGTGCAATGAGTTCCGAGGATAGAGTAGTAGACAACCCAACTGATAAATGCAACAACACCCATAAAACAACAACCAATCAAGCTAAATCACAGGGTATAGCATAAATCTCACAAATAGGATCAAAATATAATTGCCAAGTAGCTAAAAATCAAACATATCAAGAAAATCATTACAGTAGAACCTCGGTGGATAGTCTGGAGTATAAAAAATAATAAAACTCCCAAAACATAACATGTTTCTTTAGTACCAGACCATCCTGGACAGATATACAAGTAGCTAAGTAGGCATATATATATCAATACAAGTAGTACATGTTCATATCTAGCCTTAAATAGGTTTATCACAGCTCAAAACCACTCTAAACATAGCTATCAGAACAATACTACCATTATAATACCCCCACGATAAACACAATCCCAACAAGTGGATATATGCTTTACTCAATGATTTCAACAACATATATATATCCAATATATATTTTTATTAGCTCAGTCAAAAGGATAGGAAAGCCTAGCCAACCTTCATAAAGAATCAATGTATTCCGGATTAGTCCCATGAGCTTTTCCCTTCTTGATTGCCTACGAACACTGCTCAACTACCAAAACTTGAATCACGACATAAATACAGCTGTTTTGGTTATAATATCTTAAGAAATAGGGGAAAATAGATCAATTGTGACTCAAAATAGGGAAAATGAAGCCCACGCCCGACATACCAAACGAACCCTTACAAAATGATCTCTACATCACTTTGAGTCTATAGCTTAAAATTGAGCTCAAAACGAGGCTCATAAAACTAAGAAACAACCCAAAAAACAACTTACATTTCTTAAAAAAACATTTATTATACTAGCTTCTTTGTTAATTTACTCAAAACATGGTCAAATAAACAAAATTTGAATATACTACAACCTATGTCTTTAAAAGTAGTATAGTTTAGACCTAAATTTTACTTAATTTTGATAAGAAAAAATCAAGATATCGCAACACAATGTTTTCAACAATTTATGATAATATGTTCAGTAAAATAGTGATTCTTACCTCGAAATACATGCGAAAGCTGAAATCCAAGGTCCCCATGATGTTCCTCATAAAATTCCATACAATTTAGCCTTTTGAATTGCTAAAAGTGGATATAAATTCACTGAGATATAGTTGTGTAAAGTTTGCTCCTTAAATTTCGTGAGGCTGGTTTTATTAGGCTGCCACTGCCTATGCCATTGGCTTTCGCGAATGCGAGTAGGGCCACCCAAACATGGGTCATTAGCATCCTAGCTTTTACAGATGTGGGCCTTAACCACATCGAGACAGGGCTTTTCCCCCATAACAGCCTGCACACTCTGAGGGCTTGCTCTCCTATAATGCACTACCTCACTTTAAATCTTCTTCGGGGTGTTTTAGACTCATCCGATGTCCGTTTTATGTAAATCAACTATGTAACAATATTGATTTTGATGGTTCGAATCCAATAGTGCAGTTAAAATTCCCAATGGAGCTTTTTACGGTAAAATAAGGTTCCTACTTTTTTCCAGCTAATGTTAACTAAAAGAAATGAGGGGGTTAAAATGCTTCTGGAAGTCCCCGCCATCAAACTAAAGGTCATTCTAGACTAAGTTTGATATTTGGGAGCTGATTGAGCCATTAGAATTCCCTTTTGAGCATGTTTTCCTAGGTTACTATTGAAAATCATATTTTAGCTTATTTTTGAACTGATTTTACAGATTCACAATTAAACTCACATGAACCCCCAAGTCTCGGGCCAAGCATGCTCTTAGATAAATTTGGTCATTCTGGAGCTAATGGAATCATCCAAATTCCAATCCAAAGCTGTTTACTAGGACTTTGGCAGAAACTCATTTTACAGTTATAATCTTCCTTTTAACTTGAAAATTACCTAATATCAAACAATCCACCCAATAACCAAATTACCAGCATCAATATGTCACAAATAGCAGAAGGCCACTATGCACATGTGCAAATTGATGACATAAACACAAAAAGACAAAAATGAACCGGAAGCTCATTACAACATCCCCCACTAAAAGAACTTTCATCCGTGAAAGTAAGGATAAAGGCATACCTAAAGGTTCAAATAAGTTAGGGTACTATTCTCGCATGTTTGTCTCCAACTCCCGGGTAGCCTTCTAGATTGGTTGGTTGCTCCATTGAACCTTAACCATTAGTATAGTCCTGGAGCACAACTGTTTAAGATCCCTGGCTGCAATAGCTACTAGCTACTTAACAAATATTAGACGATCATCTAACTCAGCCAAATAATACTGAAGTACATGTGACTCATCTTGAATATATTGGTAAAATATCAATACATGAAAAACAAATGTAAGGTAGAATATGCTAGAGGTAAGGCTACCTCATATGCAACTAGGCCACCTTGCTTCAAAATCTTGAAAGGCCTGGTATATCGAGGGCGAAGCTTACCTCTTTCAGGGGTGATACTAAAAAAACCCTCTCACCAACCTCAAAACATATAAACCATTATATACGATTGGTATAGCTTTGGTGTCAACTCTGAGCCATCCATTGTAAGGACCCAAACCTCAGAAGGCCTCAATGATGCTTAAAAATTGAGTTTTTAAAGTTTGTGACCAAGGTGCCCCTCCAGGGACATGACCACAAGCCATAGGGGCATCCATGGGATGACCCTCTGTCTTGATCAGGACCACATGTGTCTCAAGAAGGAGTTTTAGGCTTGGTGGCTATTTATGGCACCTCTCACTAGCCGTGGTCCTCACCATTGGCCGTGGAAGCATCTCTTGGTAGGTGCCCCAGCCTTCAAGCCAAGAAATTTGCTAAGGCAGTAAGTAGGAGACCCTGTACTAATCATACAGGCCACCACGTGCCATGGTGGGATCTTGTACACCTACCATGAACCGTGTTGGGGTGTCTTGTGAAGCCTCTCCCCAAAGTATGATTTTGAGTATAAAATTACTGATGTGCTATCAAAATATAATATTTTGTTGGTTAAAATTTGGAATTTTATGTGTTTTAAAAGTGATGTTAGTGATATATTTATATGTTTGTTTTTTCATTATTATAAGATTTGGCCTGAATTTGGGCAAAATGCTACAGATACTGAGTTTTTGAGTAAGTACGAAGGCTCTATGGGTCATGGATACTTCAACAACCTATAGAGGGGTTTCGTGATTGAGATCTAGTGAAGGGCCTATTTTTTGAAGTCGTATACATGAACTGTTAGATGAGCCATAGAATATTATACAAGTCATGGATTGGTTTCATGCCTTGAGGATAAGATTTGGCCATGTTTTTTGGAAAGCTGTCAGACGAAACCCTATATGGGTCATAAGTCTGAATACAACCCATAAAAAGGTCTCGTAGAAGTGATGCCAATTTTTGATGGATGAAGAATACGAAGCCCAGGTATGGGCCATAGAACTTTGTAAGACCAGTAATGGTGATAGTAAAGCCTATTATATCTAGTTTTTCTGTTTTGTTTTGGACTTGTATTTTACTTATTATAAATAAGATTTTAGATTTTTTTACAGAGAGATGCATGAGAGAATAGAGAAATAACTTTGTGACTTCACACTTTGTGATTTCTAGTGAAGAATTTGGGATTTCTTGTCCTTAAATTTGTCATCGTAAGTGCTTAATTATGTTATTCTATATCATGATTCTTTCATCTACAATGATTATGTAAAACTAAGTCCACAACTAGGGTTGTGGGAACCATGAAGAACTAACAAGGTAAAATTGGATAACTAGTAATTCTTGAAAAGTGTGCATGCATTTATTAATTAATTCTCTTCGGTTTGATCGCTTTTTAATGGGGCCCAACGTTAAAACTCACCTAGTTGTTACTAACTGAAACAAGATAGTAATGAATAGGCAAAGAGATTAATTAACAGGATTCGATGTGATCCTCTCTCTAATCAATCGAACTAGATCAAGGTGGAGGTTGTATTGGAACAATAGGTAAAAGTTAGTCATGTCACACTGCTGGGATGAATCAAATCATGTAGTGAAATTTATCTCTCGCCTGGATCAAAGGGTTTAGTAAATAGAACTTATCGTTCTACATGTTGTCACTAAAAAGATTACAATTATTTTGTAATACCAATTTAGGAATTCATGGGGAGAACAGTACCCTAGTTACTTATCTCACTAGTTTCATAACATTTGTTCTAGCTTAGGTTTATTTTCTTTCAATTACAAAATCTCCATCCCCTTTCGAGAGATAAGTAGGTTAATTCATTTGACTTGCTTGCAATTACTCTGAGTCTGACGATATTCCATGTGGGATTCGACCCTAACCTTAGTTAGGTTATATATCTCTATAGTGACTGCTTAAACCTTTAAAAAGGAGATGTAGCTTAGGCGACATCAAGATTTTGGTCCCGCTGCCAGGAAATACGATTTGGACTAGTTTAATTTAAGCAATTCGAGAATTAATCCTTATTTCTCTCATGTTTGATTTTTGTTGTTTTTTTTGTTACAACATGTAGGTGTAGTGTATACATAACACTTGTAGTCGAGGCAGACCCTTGACTCCATTTGACCCTGAGATCCAAAAGATATATAAGATGAATGGCCCATAAAAATACGAACAATGTTGCAATTGAGGCAGCGAATGTGGCACTGAACTAGAATAATTATAATAATAATAATAACCCACCACCACTTAAGGATATTAATCCATCACCACAGGATCTTCAAGCCAGGCTCACGCTTGGAATCAATACCGGCTTGATCCTATGGCATTGGATGTCACTGGAGCTATTGTGTTACCTCTTTTACAGGATGACACAAAGTTCATTATTTCAAGTGGGTTGCTTCAAATGCTGCAAAATAGTGGGTTGTTTGCGGGCTTATCATAAGAAGATCCACATAACCATCTATACAAAGTTGTCCTTATCTATAAGAGTGTATGATGGGAAGTTAGAATCTGTCCACAAATGTCGTCGGGCTGTATATCTTCCCATTATCTCTAATGAGTGATGCAACACTATAGTTGTTCGACCTCCCACAGAGTTCAATCACTAGCTGTGTAGAAATACAGAAGGCATTTTTGGAGAGGTTCTTTCTGAGGTAAAAGAAGCTGAAGTTGAAGGGCCAGATTAACAACTTTGAGTAGTTTCCTGGTAATTCGATCAACACTAGGTGGGAGAGATTCACAAAGTGCATAAGGAGTGTCCCTGACCATAGTACCATGGATAATGCCTTGGTGGAAATCTTCTATCTAGCTTTGGATGAAAATAGCCAAGCTATTGCTAACATTACCATGGGAGGTTTGTTTTTAGATTGTTCATTTTCGGTGATTGTTGAAAGGTTGGAGAAAGTGGTCAAGACGAATTGTGCATGGGGAACGAGAGACATGTCAATAACTAAAAAATCATTCTCAGTCAGTACTAGTTCAGCACAGGCAAATATAAATAAGGATATGATGCCATAGCTTGCTCGAGTTAGTACCAATATGGAGTTATTGTTAAAGCAGAGACAAGAACAAGTGAATACAGTAGCTCATCATCCTTCATGAGCACCCAAGTATGAGGACCCTTACTATAAGGAGGAAACTTGCTTCGTCACTAATCAGATGATAGGTTTACGGACCAACACTCTTGGGTCCAATTAGGAATAATGGTGCCAAGGTCAAGGAAACCAAGGCCAAAGCTTTAACAGGGATGACACTTTTAGAGATAACAATTGAGGAGGCTACTACGAAAAGAAAAGGGGCCAAGATAAATATGCTGATTGCGGATGCAGATATGGTTACAAAAATTGTCCATATGTGCCAAGACAGAATCGTGACTCTTTTGCTGGTAGCTTTCAAATTGAGGAGATGTTTGACTGACTGTTAAAGAAGGTTGACACTTCGAATGAGACTTTAAAGGAGATGAAAGATGACATCTCCAGCATTAATTAGGAAATCAAGTCTCATTTTATTGCTATCAAGTAGCTAGAGCGATGGTTTAGATATATGTCAACTTAATTGAACTAGCGTCATAATGATATTGCCCAATAATACAATTCAAAACCCAAAGAATGAGGGGCAGTGTATAGTAGTGATGACACATGGTGACAAATAAACCATTGGCCCTCCGATGCTAGTTGATAATGCTGATGTTCGTGAGGAGACGGTTAAGAGCAAGGATGAAGAGATCGGAGATGCTCATGCAAAGGATGGGGAGAGTGATGCAGTAGTGACACCACAGAAGTTTAAATCCATTCCTATACCTCCCACTCCTTTCCCTTAGAGACTCAAAAAGAAGAAGGAGGAAGGTAAATTCTAGCACTTCATCTCCATGATGAAGTAACTCTCTATCAATATCCCTCTCATTGAGGCATCAGAGAAAATGTCTGGGTATGCAAAGTTCATGAAGGACTTGTTTGCCAAAAAGTGGACTATGAGCCAGGAGCTCTCCCAAGAGCTTCAACATTCTAGTGCGATGGCAAAAAGATTCTTAGTACAGAAGTGAGAAGATTTCGAAGCATTCATCATACCCTGCACCATTGGAGATGATGAGTTTGTAAAGACATTATGTGATTTAGGCGCCTACATCAATCTAATGCCTCTTGCAGTGTTCAAGAAGCTAGGCTTGGGAGCCCCTATTCCTATAAATATGTGGTTGTTGATGGCCGATAAGATGGTCAAGAAGCCTATAGGGATATTATATGACGTCCTTGTCAAAGTAGAAATATTCTTATTCCCCACAGAATTTGTGATCCTTGATTGCAAAGGCGACTTCAAAGTCTCAATCATCTTAGAAAGGCCTTTCCTAGACATTGGGTGAAGCTGGTAGATATAGAATCAGGCCAACTTAAGTTTTGATTGAATGGTGAAAAAGTCATCTTCAACATCTGTCAATCTACGAAGAGTCCTAATGATCTAAAGATGAAAGTTTAGGCACTTGGTAAAGTCTGAGTAACTAAGTTGTCCAAGTCATGCCACGATAATAAATCAGGCGCTACTTGGGAGGCAACCTAAGATTTCTGATGTGACATTGTGTTTTGTTTTTATTTTTAGCATTTTGGACTTGTAGGTAGCTTAATTTTAGTGTTTTGGTTATAATTGTGGGACTTTGGACTAGTGGCATATAGGGTAACAATGTGTGCTATGAAGGATATGCTGGTACAAAAGGCCAAGTTAGCCATCTTAGGCTGAAAAAGCAACAAGAAGCGGTTCTACGACCAATTCTATGAGCTGTGGTTCATACCATGACTCGTAGAATACTTCCAGTAAGCAGAATATTGTACACTCAAGTCCATAAGCCAACTTTATGACTCGTAGATAAAGCTAGGGGTCGTGAATGGGGCTCGTGGACCCTAGCTAAGATTCCTAATACATTTTAAGTGTTGAGGGCTTCTAAGCCCTAATCTACGAGTTATATATCCATGTATGGCTTGTAGATAGGACTGTGAAGCCAATTTTAGTCAGGATTTCATAGGGGTTGAACCCAATTTTAAACCTGACCCAATCAAAGATATAAAAGATGGATAAATTAATTTACCCCTCGTTCTTACCTAATTTCCTAAAAATACCCTAAGCCTTTCTTGTTCGCCACATCTTCGACCACTGTCTGGCAACCCTTATCTTTTTTAGTAACTTTCTGGTAAAACTCTAGCCACCTTGGGTTCCAAAAATCTCGGTCTCCTCTTTTAATTTCTCAACTTTGTGATCCGAATTTGGTATGTTCTTGACTCTAATTTTCATATATCACCGAAATTTGTATCATTAGGTTGGATTGTTGTTGGGTATGGTAGTCCAAAGTTTGTGTGTGCAAAATAGGTGTTGACTATGTATGTGAGATAATACTTGCTTAATATTGATTGAGTAGTCATCTTTGACTTGAACTATGTAGTGTCGAAAAGTGTGTTTAATGAAATTGGTCGTGTCGAGTATGTATGTCTTTCCTTGGAATCACATTGTTATGTGTCATTGAGATTAAATTGGTATGTTTGTTTGGAAAAATATGGCAAATGAGTATATATGTTTGAATAGTAGCATGATTTTTAATTGTCCAACGATGGTCGAAATGTGTTTTGAATGTGTAAATTGATGTTTGACGGGGTAGTTCATAACTGACACATATGGGGCATTGGATGACCTTTAAAAATTGTTTGAGTGTGTATAATGATGCTTCAATGCTGAATAAAATTATTTCGGCCTGTTGATGATCTTGTCTTGGGACCTATTTGATAGGGTTAGAAAACCTAGCCTAAGGTATGTTTTCATACCATAAGGGTCTTCTATGGTCCATAGATTAATCCACGAGCCATAGTTGCTCCTCATGAGTGAAACTAGTAGCTAGGGATTTCTGGATTCCATCAGACAAAACCTTTTATGGGCTGTAGTTTAGTCTATGACTCGTAGAGAGGTTTCATAGGGTGATGCCTACAAAATTTCTCTTACGACAGGCTCGTACTATCACTTTCATAGTTGAGAAGCCCCGAACTATCACTTCTTGGCTGGAAAGTGTCATGGGACTCCAGCACATAATTTCTCAATGTAAGTTGCAATGGTTGGTAGTGCCGACATGGTAGCACTCCTCGCTGATAGTTAGAGAGTTTTACGTATCATATGCCGCCACTATCCTAGAGTCGACCTCTAAGGTGAAGAGACCTCTCACTCAGCCTAGTTGACTCACACAAGGGTGAGGGGAGTTTAGGTTGATGTTTATAGGCCTCCATCCGGTGTGTGCTCTTTGGTCTCGAGTACCAAGCCTATAGGACCACAACTGAGTTTGACCACAGACTGAGGCAAATCAGAGCAAGGTTTTGATGAGAGATCTGACCTACAAGGGCGAGTTGATGAGATGGGTCACCGATCATACTACTGAGCAGGGAAAGGACCCTGCATAGGTATCTACATCATCAACATCTTTTGTTAAGGCGTCCCTCAGCTTTACTGGCAAATTTTGGTGGGTTCTGGTTAGATCGCAGATCTGACCAACATATCTTGATAATACTCTAATGCCAGATCATGCCACTTTGGTTGCTAGCATCTTTGCTGGCTATGACATAGATTGAGCCTGCCTAATAACAGAGTAGATTCATGAGGCAGCCCTGAAGAGGTCCATATCCATCCCCTTCTCGTGCCTGATATATTGCCTCCATATAGTGGCAGAGGTCAAGATTCTTCACCACTTGGACACATTGATCGAGGTTCAGAGGACACTGGATGCCAGCTTGGTAATAGTTGATAATATGTGGTGGCCCTCCAGCACCACACCCTCCAGGCACATGCAAGAGATATTCACCATAGCACCATTATTTGAGCCTCCATCTTCTTCCACCACTGCTCCTCCCACTACTAAGGGGCCGCTACAGACTGAGGTTGATAGAAAGTGAGGCCCACTACTACTTTTACTGCATCAGAGGTCGCGATCGCTCAGTCTTCACCTGTTGGCATCGTATACATGTTAGCAACATCTATTCAGGACCTAGTATAGAGGCAAGCACATATTAAGTCCCAGTTGACTTAGTTGCTATATCTGATTTGACTTTAGGTTCACTATGTCATCTCACAGGCTGAGGCGCGTATGCAGATACACTATGTGGCTACCATTCAGGAGAGATTTGCACCAGTACATAGCCGCATCGATGCATTTGAGAGACAAGTAGAGTAGAGCCTTAGTTCATCCCAACCTATTGACATGACATCCATTTAGGTAGAGATCTAGTAGCTTCAATTCGAGATAAAGGCAGCAGTATCAGCACCGCTTATGCTTCTTCCAGCTGATCCCAGTTAGGTAATTGTTAAGTTATTTAGTCTTGAGGACACACCACTTCGCTCCCTCGAGAAAAGGCCTCCTGCTGATGATCCATATACTGCAAGGTGAGAGGTAGAGATGACAGAGAAGGAGGAGCTCGAGGTTTTGAGACTTCACTCCTTACAGGATGAAGAGGCACGATAGACATAAGAGTTAGAGAGGATGAGAGGTGTTGAACCCTCTAGACAGGCTGCGCTATTGAGGAGACCACCAGGCTAGTTGAAGGTGGTTAGTTACATCCAGAGATCAGTGCTTAGGCTCCTAGTTATGTTCCTTTTGACCCCTATTCTTTGATATTTTTATATTTTGTGCTTTGAGGACAATACAAATTTTTTTTGATGGGGTGTGAGTAGTTATAGGTCTCAGTGAAGTTTGAGTAACTATGGCTAATATATTTCCCAATTTTTGAGTCTGAGGGGTTTTTTTTTACTCATGTTCTTTCCCTAAGAACATTTTTTTATTGAACCGACACGTTTAGGATGTGTAGGTAGTATTAGTAGAATGTAGTACTAAAGTCTATGGCATATGTTAGTTTTTATGAAAAATGATACCCATCAAATTCTTTATTAGGTAGTCTTGATAACAACTATGTGATATTAATGAGTGACAGTTCTTGTTCTGATAAGTGAGGTTTAATTTTAATGGAAAGCATGATATGAGAGTCTATGCTGACAGCGTCATCAGTGCCATATACATGTGACCTTTTTTTTGCTTAATTCTTATATTGTGTTTCTATTCAGAACTTGACCTGTTACTTTGAATTAGACTGTAGGTTAGTTGGTTAGGAAAGAATCTTAAGCATTGTTCACATTAGTCCACTTAGCCTAAATGATCAACCAAATACTTGACGTATCCCTTGATCCCAATGTTTGAGCTTTGCATGTACTATTTTCTTTGTAAAAACCTAAGTAACCTAGCCTTGTTGAATGTGAAATCTTGAAATTGGCCCTAGTTCTTCCTTGAATATTGTGTACCTTGACTGAGGCAAAAAGCTTAAGTTGAGGGTGGCTACAAAAATTGTCCTTGGTACATAGGTTAGATTTGTGCACCTCAACTCAGGCCAAAATCCTCAATTAAGAGTGATAGGTGTAAGAAAAAGCATATGAAATGAGGTGGAAGCTAATGATACATGAAAAAAGGGGAAAAATGTTCTATGAGTGCAAGAAAAATGAGTAGAAGCCTAAATAACGAGCTAAAAAGAAAAAAGAATGTGAAAATAAAAGGGCAATAAGCTAATAATAAGATTAAGGCACCCAGAAAAGTTTGAGATAGTAGAAAGGGAGAATGAGCTAAAAAAATGACAGTGTTAGTAGGGCAAAAGTGTCAAATAACGCAGCGTCAATAAGGATCATTAGTGATTATGTTCCTAAAACATCATACCAAAGCCCCCTAAGCCTATATTACAAGCCAAGAAAGTCCTATAATAATCCTAGTCCAAGTAGTCAATGGTTATAGTTATGAGTATAGGGCAAGCATATGGTATTGAGTATAGTGTTTGAATATCTATTGTGAGTGTGAGTCATTTGGTTTAGTTCTAAGCATTAAATATGAAAAGTACTATCATGAGTGGAATATAGGACCTTTTTTTGTGAGGGCACCTTCATTACACTATGGATTCTAGGTTGTTTCAGTGATTTGTTGCTTATCTATGATTACCTTGCTTGTCATAGTTGTACTGTCATATGTATTGATCTGCATTAGCTTGTTTGTTGGTTATCAGATATGCGTGATGAGTAGTATGCTTGTGCTTGATTTGGAGATGATGTATGACACTAGATGACGGTCTATGTGTACTATACTGCTTATGTAGATTGAGTCCGTCGTTTAAGGACAAGCAACAATTTAAAATTAAAGGTGTTGATGTGCCATAAAAATACAACACTTTTGATGCTTAAAACTTGTAATTTTGTGTCTTCTCAAAGTGATGTTAGTAGGTTTGATGTTTTTGTATGTTTGTCTTTTCAGGAGTACAGGATTTGGCATGATTTTGGGCAAAGAGTTATAGATATCGAGTTTTTGAGTAAGTATAAAGTACTCTATGAGACATGGATACTTCCATGAGCTATAGAGGGGTTTCATAGTTAGATCCAGTGGAGGGTCTATTTTTTGAAGTTGCATCCATGAATTGTTAGATGATCTATAGAATATTGTACGAGTCGTAGAACGGTTTCATGCCTTGAGGATAAGATTTTGTCAAGTTTCTAGAAAGCTGTCAGATGAAACCATATATGGGCTGTAAGTTTGAGTATGGCTCGTAGAAAGTTCTCATAGAAGTAAAGTCAGTTTTTGAAGAATGAAGAATATGAAACCCAGGTATAGAGCATAGAACTTTTTATGGCTCGTAACCTCAATCATAAAGCCCGCTGAATCCAGTTTACCTATTTTGTTTTGGACTTGTATTTTACTTATTGTAAGTACATTTTTAGGTCTTTTTGAAAGAGAGATGCACTATTGAACTAAGAAACAACTTTGTGACTTCATATTTTGTGTTTTTTACATAAAAAATATTCTGTGATTTTTAGAGAAGGATTTGGGACTTCTTGTTCTTAACTTTGTCATTGTAAGTGCTTAATGATGTTATTCTATATCACTGATCTTTCATGTACAATGATTATGCATAACTAAATTCACAACTAGGGTTATGGGAACCATGAAGAACTAACAAGGTAAAACTGAATAATCTATAATTCTTGGAAAGTGTGCATGCATATATTAATTAATTCTCTTTGCTTTAATTGCTATTTAATGGCGACTAATGTTAGAACTCACCTAGTTGTTACTGACTGATCAAGGTGTAATGAATGGGAAAAAAGATTAATTAACAGGATTTAATATGATCCCTCTAGTCTAATCAACCAAACTGGGTTAAGGGAAGGTTGTACTGGAACAATAGGTAAGGGTTAGTCATGTCACATTGCGAGGATGGATCAAATCACGTAGTGAAATTTACCTCTTGGCTAGATCAAAGGGTTTGGTAAACTTACTGTTCTGCATGCTGCACACTAGAAAAGATTAAGATTATCTTATAATACCAAGTTAGGAATTCATAATCCTAATCAAGTTTCACAACTTGATTAAGTTAGGATATATAATCCTAGTTACTTCTCTCACTGGTTTCACAATACTTGCTCTAGCTTAGGTTTATTTTCTTGCAATTACAACTCCCCTTTTGGGGAAAGATAAGTAGGTTGATATATTCGACTTGCTTTCAATTACTACGAGTTATCATATTCACTGTGGGATTAGACCCTAACCTTGGCTAGGTTATATATCCTGACAACAACTGCTTAAACCTTTAAAAAGAAGGTGTAGCTTAGGTGACATCAATTACCATTTAGGAACTAGGGTCATTTGTATTGACCATTGTATGATTAGTGAACCTTTGTATGATTAGTGAACCTTTATATGGACCGTGAAGCCTTTAATGGAAACATCCTTAGTCTGAAATTTTTTTCAAGTGTTAGAGGACCCTTACCACGGACCCTAGTATGGTCCATGGTCCCTTGTACAGGTAGTGGTACCTTGCCAAGTAACCCTTGGGTACTTTTTGGTGCTCACTTCATTAATCGCTTTCTCCTAATTTTGATTATTTTTAAGGGTCGTTTGTTACTTTCTAACTTATCCTGAACCCCTTGTAAGGCCTATAGCTCTTCATCTTTATTCAATTTCATTCATTATACTTATAACTTTGGAAATTTCTCTATTCTAAGAACTCCTTTCAAGTGTGTCATTTAAGATTCAACTTGGGAAGTCAAGGAGGGCCTTCTTCTCAAATCAAATTGCTCTTAATTCTTCTAATTATCTAAGGTATATGAGTTTGAATCATAATTCCTTTCAATCAAGAAGATCCCAAGGATTTCTTACTTTTTAATTTATAAATGTCAAGATTACTTTGAATATGAGTCTTCTAAATTGGTGTTGATTTGATTAAATTGAGATATGTGATGTATTTCATTGATGTTTTAAAAGTTATTTAAGCCCTATAATGTTTAATTGCATTGGTATTATGAAGATTTGAATATGCATGTCCCTTTAAATGTTGATTTTATGAATGGGTAATTTCAAGTATACTTTAATTGGTGATTTTTTATGCCGCCCAAGCTATACCTCCTTTTCGAAGGTTAAGCGGTCATTGCCAAGATATATAACCTAATCAAGTTTAGGGTCGAATCCCATGGGGAATATGGTAGACTCAGAATCTGTGCACCTTCAGTTGCACTAGTGGACTAAATAACCTTTTATTTTTAGTGCCAACAAAGTGCATGTGTTCTTGGTTAATAAAAACACAAGTATAGGCTGGAGGACTGATACTATAAGTAGGACAAAGGCCTTCAAAGAGAAATGAAAGGATTTTTTGAGCATTTTTCCACTTATCCAAGGAAGCCAGCATTAGCCCTAGTAGAGGTCCAAATAGGCAAGAGCCAACTTCCAGGGACCTACTAGACCGCTGATCTCACTTAAGCACTTGATATCACAAATAACAATAAGAAGGGGCAGGGTTAAGGATCACTTAGGTCACGAGCAGTAGATCCGATGAGCTCAACTTCCACTAAAAAGAGAGGCTAGACCTCAACTTCAGATTCGATATAATTTCAAGCAGTTTGAGTTAATTAACCTACTTATCTCCTGAAAGGGTGGGGGTTCATATAATTTGTAAAAAGTAAACCGAAACTAGAATTAGTGTTGTGAAACCAGTGAGAAGAGTAACTAGGGTATTGTGTTCCCAAAACTCCCTAACTTGGTATCATCAGATAACTGTAATCTTTGTAAGTGTGTTGCATGCAGAATTGTAAGTTAAATTTACCAAACCTTTTGATCTAGGTGAGAGGTAAATTTCACTATGTGATGTGATCCATCCTTGTTGTATAACATTACCAACCCTTACCTATTGTTACAATAAAAGCTCCCCTTGATCTAGTTTGGTTGATTAGATGTGAAGAAATCTATTGAATTCTGTTATTTAATCTCTTTTCCCATTCATTACTGCTTTGATCCAGTCAGTAATAACTAGGCAAGTTCTAATATTGGCCACCATTAAAAAGCAATCAAAACAAACAAAATTAATTAATACCTGCATGCACATTTTATAAGAATTATAAATTATCTTATTTTACCTTGTTAATTCTTCATGGTTCCCACAAACCTGTTGTGGATTTAGCTATGCATAATCATTGCAGATGTAAGAACTATGATATGGAATAACATAATTGAGCACTTACAAGGATGAATATAAGAACAAGAAATCCCAACTCTTTACAAGAAATCACAAATTATGAATTAAAATCACAAAATAGTGTTCTAAGAGTTTTTAAGCACTTCTCTTAAGTTTTCTTATCTTTCTCCATCGTTCTTTACTGAAAATAACCTAAAAACCTATTTATAATAACTAAAATACAAGTCCAAAGCAAAATGAGAAAACTAGATTTGGAAGGCAATACGGGCAAGGTTATGAGTCATACAAAGTTATACGGCCCATACTGGGCTAGATAAACTTCAATCTTCAAATCTAGGAACTTCTATGACACCTTTCTACGGGATATACTCAGTATTACGGCTCGTATGAGGTTTCGTCTGATAACTTTTAAGAAAATCACTTTGGTCCTCAGGGTATGAAACCTCATCCATCACTCGTATATGTTTCGAAGGCTCATCTGACACTTGTGAATACAATGTCAGAAAATTGGCCTCCTCACTGGATCTTCACTATGACACAACTCTACAGCTTGTGGAAACTTCCACGGCCCATAGAGGGCTTCGTACATCAGCAAAAATTGTAGCAATTGTACACTTAGCCCAACATCTTTCCAAATCCTATAATCCAGAAAAACAAACATAAAAACACGTCAAACCTACAATAACACTTTGAGAATACACAAAATTCCAAGTTTTAAGCATCAACAGTGTTGTATGTTGACAACACATCAATTGTTTCATGAATTTACTATGATTTCATTATATTATGATGATTTAACTATGAATTCCTAGTACCCATGCTATTCATTCATTTCTCATGCATATGCATGCATGAACATTGATTTTCATGAGATTTATAATGTGGGTCAAGACACAATTATGATTATGACTATATTTTCAAGATAAGTATGATTATGATAGGACATATAATGACATTATGTCTATGATTTGGCTCAAGAGCCCCATGGGTGTGTTTACATCATTAGGTACAATTGTATGATTTAGCCTTTTAGCCCAAGTGTGCATGATTATGAAGTATGTTTGGCCTTTAAGTCTAAGTATACATGAATATGATTTGAAAATACTTGTATATCTTTTTCAAGCTCATATATATATGTATTCTCGTAGGTTATTGACTTAGCACCAAATGGGATTGGAGGTGGGGGGTTGACCTAAGGGGTCCTTATATAAAGTCTCCTTTCTCATAACTATGTACCTCACATAGTTCATATTTATGCCCCTTTATTGGATGATTATGACAAGGATCTACCTTTGGCAAATAGGTCACCTCTTTATCCATTATGGGGAAGATAACAGAGTTTGAAGTTATAGCTCACTTGGTCTTATGTCAATTAAGGTCACAACCCCATTATGTACAAAGTATATTGATATTCAAGCATCATGGTTTTTATGGAATATCGATCTAATATTTTTTCTTATACACACTCCTTTCTATATATGTGTCTTTGTCATTTAATATTGGTTGTAGGTTAACATGTTCATAAGCATTTGCATGCTCAGATACTTGGTACATTTAAATGTACTAATACATATTATTTTCCCTGCATGATCTAACCATTTAGGGACCAAAGACTATCTTTATCTACCTTTTAATAGTTATCTTGGGTTGTGAGACTTGCTAGTGGTAAGTCTTTTACTCCAACGACAAGACCCAACTTCTATCTACCTATTGTGTTATGTCTACTTATGTCTTTACTTTGAGGGTGAGCCCGGAACATGTCTTGGCCCCTATCCTATTCTATGACATAGAGGCATTATTGGACATCATGTGAACTCCTTGTATGGCCTTGTTATGTGCTATACTATTTGCTTATAGAGACTAAGATGAATCTATCTCATGTTGTTAATGTTCTGATAATATGTTCGTGATGAGATGTGGAAATGTAGTATGTCCTAAGTCCCTTCTATCCCTATTACGTGAGTCTTACATCCGACCACTTAGTTTCTATATGTTATGTGTTATGTGAATCCATGCAAATCCCTCTCCCTATGGCATCCCCATAACATGAGTTGTACTTACCCACCCCTTAGAACTATGTGCTTGTTGTTTAATTATGCGCTTCCAATCGATGTTGTGTATATGGATACTATGAGGCTTGTTTGGGGACTCTCAGGTTCCCATTTGCCATATCACTTTTAGGGCGTAGGCCTAGGTCGTGATAAGCTTGGTATCAAAGCCCTTTGTTTTTAAAATGATTCTTGGAGTCCAACATGCCGCATTAAGTAGAGTCCTATTCATGGGTGTGAAGTGCACCATACCTATGAGTAGGAAGCTATGATGGCATTTTAGGAATTGTCTCTCTTCTTTATGTCTAGTGTCATGCGATAGACCATGTATTAAGACTTTCTAAGTTTGATGATGTCCTTGATGCCTCCAACAAGAGTCTCTCTACTAGGACCAAGTCCCTCAAGAGCCTATGGGGGAGCCGGCTACTCAGGATGAATTTTGGAATGCCTTTG
Source organism: Solanum virginianum (assembly GCA_000787875.1). Classification (NCBI taxonomy): domain Eukaryota; kingdom Viridiplantae; phylum Streptophyta; class Magnoliopsida; order Solanales; family Solanaceae; genus Solanum; species Solanum virginianum. The sequence goes on from DF363113.1 coordinate 99,970, forward strand.
CTAAGCTTGCCCAAGTTATGACCAACCTTGCCCAAGTTGTGACCAGCCTTGCTAGGCAGGCCAATCCTCTTCCTCATGCTCCCACTCTAGCTGCTAGAGTAAGAGATTTTGCCCAGACTAATCCTCTGGAGATTTATGGGTCAAAGGCTGATGAGGATGCCCAAGACTTTATTGATGAACTCTCTAAGGTGTTGTCTATAATGGGGGTGACTTCAGAAGAGAAAGTTGAATTAGCTTCCTATAGTTGAAGGATGTGGCTTAAGTGTGTATAACTAATAGTAGATGGAGAGCGTTCATAATGATGGGGTTGGTTGGAAAGAGTTTAAGTTTATCTTTCTTCCTCATGAGCTTACAGAGTCCAAAATAACAGAATTTATCAACTTCAAGAAGGGTGGTATGAGTGTGAGGGAATATTCCCTCAAATATATAAAGCTCACAAAGTATGCTCCTATGCTAGCTACTGATCCCCATGTGAGAATGCAAAAGTTTATTTCTAAGATCTCTAATTTATTTGTGAAGGAATATCGTACGACTATACTTATTCAAGATATGGACATTCTAGGCTTATGACTTATGCTAAAGAGATTGAAGGGGAGAAGCTTAAGGAGAGAAAGGTGTATGATCCAAGAGAGCCCATTATGATGGTAGATTCTCTAACTCTAGGAGTGATGGTGGAAATAGTTGCTTTTAGCAAGGCCAAGGTTCCAATACAAGGGTTGCCTATAATAGAGTGCCTCAGCCCAAGGCACCTATTGGAGGTGGTCTAATATATCCTCGATGTGGCAAGTGTGGAAGGAGTCACTCAGATGTATGTCTAAAGGGTTTAGGTGCTTGCGATGGGTGTGGTGATATGTTCCACAGGATTGCTAACTATCCTAAAATTCCAAAGAAGGGTCAGGGCCACATAGCTCAGGGTGACCAATCCCAACAAGGAGTTTCACAAGTGGTGCACCCAGAAATAACAGGTTTTATGCCTTGCATGCTTGACAAAAGTAGAGGAGACTTTGGATGTAGTGACTGGTATATTAAAAGTCTTTGATTTTAATTCTTATGCTTTGCTTGATCCGGGTGCAAATTTATCTTTTGTGACTCCTCTTTTAGATGTTAAGTTTGGATTGATTCCTGAAATCTTAAGGGAGGCCTTTTAGTTTATACTCCTATCGGTGAGTCTATTGTTGCCCAAAAGGTCTATCGGAGTTGTCATGTCTTTGTCTTGCATCAAGTCCTTTCTTGTGATCTTGTGGAACTTGAGATGTTTGATTTTGATATTATTCTTGGGATGGATTATCCTATTCTATGAAGTCCTTTCTTGTGATCTTGTGGAACTTGAGATGTTTGATTTTGATATTATTCTTGGGATGGATTGGTTACATGCTTCTGATGCCTCTATTAACTGTAGAACTCACAAGGTCAAGTTTCAGCTCCTAATGAGCCTATTCTTAAATGGGAGGGTAGTGACTCTACTTTTAAAGGTCAGCTTATTTCCTATCTCAAAGCCTAAAAAGCTTATTTCCTATCTCAAAGCCTAAAAAGTGATTTCTAAGGGGTGCATCTATTATATAGTGAGGGTTAGAGATATGGCACCTACTCTAGAGTCTATTCTAGTGGTTAATGAGTTTCTGGATGTTTCTCCCAAATATTTGCCCAGTATTTATCCCGAAAGAGAAGTATACTTTGGTATAGATCTCCTTCTAGATACTCAGCCTATCTCTTTACCTTCTTATCAAGTTGCACCTACTGAATTAAAGGAGTTAAAGGATCAGCTGAAGGATCTATTGGAGAAAGGCTTTATTAGCCAAGTATACCGCCTTGGGGTGTTCTTGTGTTATTCATAAGAAAGAAAGATAGGTAATTTAGATGTGTATTGACTATAGATAATTGAATAAAGTGACTATCAAGAATAAGTATTCGCTGCCAAGGATTGATGACTTGTTTGATGAACTTCACGTACCCATTTTTCAATGTTGACCTCTATTCCCGTTATCATCCGTTAAAGGTGAGGAAGTGTCATATTCCCAAAGCTTCTTTCCAAACTAGATATAGGTATTTTGAATTTTGTGGTGATGTTATTTGGTTTGACTAATGCTCTGACAGTGCTTATGGATCTTATGAATTGAATCTTCAAGCTATTTCTTAATAGTTTAGTAGTTGTCTCATCGATGATATTCTTATTTATTCTCGAAGTGAGCGGGAGCACATGGATCACTTGAGGTTAGTTCTTCAAACTATGAGGGAGAAGCAATTTCTTGCCAAGTTTAGTAAATATGAGTTTTGGTTGGGTGAACTAGCTTTTTTTTGTCATGTGGTATCCGATAATGGCATTAAGGTTGACCTAAAAATGACTAGGGTTGTGAAGAATTGACCTAGACTATAGACTCCTTCTGATATTCAATATTTTCTTGGGTTGGCAGGTATCGAAGGCTTGTTGATGGTTTCTCATCCATTGCATCTCCATTGACTAAGTTAACTCAAAATAAGGCCAATTTTATATGGTTAGATGAGTGTGAGAAGAGTTTTCAGACTTTGAAGGATCAACTTACATCAGCATCTGTTTTGACTTTACTGGATGGCTTAGATAGGTTTGTGATGCATTGTGATGACTCTCGAATTAGGTTGGGTTGTGTGCTCATGTAACCTTGTAAGGTGATAGCTTATGTATCGAGGTAACTGAAGGTGCATGAACAAAATTATCTGACTCATGATCTTGAGTTTGCGCCATGTGTTGGCTATTTGGAGACATTATATATATAGGGTTCTTGTCGATGTGTTCACTGATCGCAAGTGTTTGCAATATGTGTTCACCCAAAGAGATCTTAACTTGAGGCAAAGAAGGTGGTTGAAACTTCTTAAAGATTATGACATTAGTGTTCAATATCATCCCCGCAATGCTAATGTTATAATTGATGTGCTTAGTAGGCTACCTACAGGTAGTGTAGTCCATGTGATGAGGGAAAGAGAGAATTGGTAAGAGATGTTCATTGCTTGGCTAGGTTGGGTATTAGATTGCTGACTCTAGTGATGGTGTCATACATGTTCATAATAGGGTTGAGTCTTATGTGGTCATTGATGTCAAGGCAAACAAGACCTGGATTCATCTTTAGTTTAGTTGAAGAAGTTGGTTACAGAAAAGTAGGTTGAGGTTTTCTCCCAGGGGGAGATAGTGTGCTTCAGTATCAAGATTAGTTGTGTATTCTAGATGTTGATACCCTTAGAAAAGCGATCATGAGCAAAGCCCATAACTCTTATTATTCTATAAATTCAGGATCTTCCAAAATGTATCTGCACTTAAGGGAAGTGTATTGGTGGCATGGTATAAAGAAAGACATAGCCAAGTTTGTATCTCAGTGTCCTAATTGCCAATAAGTGAAGGTAGAACATCAAAGGCCCGGTGGCTTAGCTCAAGATATTAAGATTCCTACTTGGAAGTGGAAAGATGTAAATATTGACTTTGTGGTTGGTTTACCCCGTACCTAAAATAAATTTGAGTTATCATTGATAAGATCACTAAATTGGCTCATTTCCTACAAGTCAAGACTACTTCCAATGCTAAAGATTATGCAAGGTTATATATTCGAGAGTTGGTTAGACTGCATGATGTGCCTCTGTCTATTATATCGGATCGTGGTACTCAATTTACTGCTCACTTTTTGAAATCATTTCAAAGAAGGATTAGCACCAAAGTGAAATTAAGCACTGTTTTCCATCCTCAAACCATGGACAAGCCAAAATAACAATTCAAACTTTGGAAGACATGTTGAAGGCTTCTGTGTTGAAATTCAAGGGCAATTGGGATGAGCATCTATCATTTATAGAGTTTGCCTATAATAATAGTTTTCATTCTAGCGTATGTATGGCACTATTTGAGGCTTTATATGGAAGAAGGTGTAAATCCCTAGTGGAATGGCTTGAGTTAAGTGAGATGGCATTGATTGGCCCAAATTTGGTGTTGGAGGCCATGGAGAAAGTGAAGTTGATTAGAGAAAGGTTGAAGACGGCTTAGAGTTGCCAATTTGAATGTTAGAAAGAGAGATCTTGAGTTTCTTATTAGTGACTGGATATATGTGATGGTTTCACCTATGAAGGATGTGATGCGTTTCGACAAAAAGGGCAAGTTAAGTCCTTGGTATGTAGGTCTTTATGAGATAGTCAAATGGATTGGCAAGGTGCCCTATTGATTGAATTTTCCTTTAGATATGAGTTCTACTCATCCGGTTTTCCATGTGTCAATATTGAGGAAGTTGATTAGTGATCCTAGTTCAATTGTGCTCTTTGAAAGTGTTGGGTTGAGGAGAACTTGACTTTTGAAGGAATGCCGATTGAAATTTTAGATAGGCTAGTAAAATGGCTTCACAACAAGGATGTGTCTTCGGTCAAAGTGCTTTGGAGGAATCAAAATATGCAGAGTACTACATGGGAGGCAGAGGCAGATATGATAAGACTATATCCATATCTTTTTCAATCTACTCAAGCCTAAGGTATTAGGTTCTTCCTATTCTAAATGGTCAAATTCTTTCACTCTTAAGTTTCATGACATGACGTGCATATATGTGCACAAAAATGATTTAAAGGATGTTTTGACATAAGGTTTGATGATATTATGATTTTTCAAGAATGAGTTATGCATTGTGTTTCCATGTTGTAATCTTTTAAGTTAAAGTCAAACCTTATAAGCCATATTCTAGCTCATTTGAGGATGAATGTTACCAAGGGGGAGATGATGTAAGGACTCAGACCTCAAGAGGCCTTAATTATACTTAAAAATTGAATTTTTAGAGTTTGTGACCAAAGTACCCCTCCAGGGACACTCCCATGATCTATAGAGAGGTCCACAAGCTATGGGGACATCCATTGGGTGAATCTTGGCCTTGATCATGACCTCATGTGGCTCAAAAAGGAGTTTTAGGCTTGGTGGCCTTTCATGGCACCTCCCACGAGCTGTGGTCCTCACCATTGGCCGTGGAAGGGGCTCTTGGTAGGTGTCCCAGCCTTCAAGCCAAGAATATGGCTAAGGCAGCCACCAGGAGACCCTGTAAGAGGCGTGCAGTCCACCACAAGTGGTGGTGAGATATCTCATGAAGCCCTCTGCCCAAAATATTACTAATTATAAAATTACCATCTCG
>DF363113.1:110768-130094 GCA_000787875.1 Solanum virginianum
AAATGCCTCAAAAACTTTGCCTAAGTCACAAGAAGAGCATCAGTTAGTGTGGTGTCACTGAAGTTCGCGACTACTATCGGTCCAGCCTATCCAACTAATAAGTCATAAACTTTGCATGTTTGGACTCCAGTAATCATAATGCCTGCTACTTCTCTATAAAACTGTCAAATATTCCTGGGCTTCCACTTTATTCGACCATAAATATGTCACGACCCAAGCCTAGGCCTAAACGTGACACAATGAATGGGGAAATACAAAGGAACCCCAAACAAGCCTTTTAAGCATGCATAACACATCCTTGGTTGTAGAAGTATAAATTAAAGATAGTAACACATAATTTCTAGAGGAAATGGGACTTTGGACTCACTCTATGAGAATGTTGTAAGGAAGAGATTATCATGGATCATATAACAAATAAAGTCTAAGGGATAGGTAAGTAAGACTCACGTTAAGGGGGTAATTAGGGGCTTAGGACTTGCACCTGATCCACACAACAAGCATTCAACACATAAAAGAAAATTGGGACTAAGGGAATCTTACATAATACATAGCATGATAACAGTCTGGCTCAATACATACATATCCAAATATCCAATAACACCTCAAATATGAATGGAATGGGGGCCAAGAAATATCCTATGCTCACCTCAATAGATAGTATTCGAAAAATATACAAGTCAAAATAAGGCAAGAAAGTAAATGGCCATGGTCCCTGAAGTGGAGAACTCACGAAAAGTGATCTTTAACCGAATTATCTAGCCATATGAAGGAGGAGGATAGATAGGAGCTTTGGTCCCTACATAATTACATCATCTAGGCAAAAAGTATGCGTTAGTACTTGGAATGTACTAAGTATGAGGGGTGCAATGCAGCAGAGAACATTAGCCATAATTAAACATATGCATAATTATAATCAAGCGGTATAAGCTCAATATGTCATGGAGACCAATCCCTTAATCAAAATATGCATGAGGAATCATCAAATGATATAACATTTCATTATATGGAAAAGTTTCATAACCGATATATAAGACCAAGATAACTACTACTTGAAATCCCGATGTTCACTCCACACTGGACTAGGAGAGTTTTGTTTTGCCAAGGTAAACCAAACTTACCTTATGAGAACTCCCCCATTTTAGAAAGTGTTTCATAAACACCTTATGGGAACACCACCCTTTTTTGTTAACTTATGATAACAATATTACGGGAACACCACCCATTTTGGTACTTGTCTAATATGTGTTGATGGGAACACCACCTTTTTCGTCAATCATGTAAGATGACCTATATGGATCCATTAGCTAATTTATAAACCTATGGTGGCAATATAGTTATGGGACAGTGGTTATCTACCAACGTCCTTTCGATGCTAGGTGAAAATCCCAAGGAATATTCAAATCATACTTATTTCCATAATATGCAAAGCATCATAACATCATAATAATTTCATAGAGTAGCTCATCAAAATCAAAGCTTCATAATACAAAAAGAATAGGGCTTCATATCATTCACAACTTTCACAATATTCTTATATCTCATATCATGCATAATAGCGCTTCTCAAAATTCATATCATCATAGTTTGCATAATCTTGCCATAAGGCCCTCAACATCATGGAAGCTTGGCATACAACATTAATCAAATCATGGTGGTATATGTACATCTATTTGAAACTATGCAATTCAACCCAAAAGACTTAAAAAGAGTAAAATGAAATCAGTTGAACATTATCCAAAATAACTCATCAAAAGTTTAGAAAGACTTAGCTAGTGTATCATCTAACCCTCATTAATATCCATCAATTTCATATGGTGTTTCAATGTATAATCATGTACAAAGGTTAACATCATAAATCTCTTTGTGATATTATCATATAAAAGAGTTTATAAAAACATCTATAAATATCCATAAATTTCATGTAGATGAGGAAGAAGAATGGTTGAACTTGTGGAGGAAAGATCTCCACAATCAAAACCACATAACTTGGTTGTTTAGAGATGGAAAATCTTTTTGGAAATTAGAGGAAATTCTGAAACCTAGCTAGCACCCTTAGCTTGAATTTCTTGAGGAGCTTGAGAGAGTTTGGGAGAGATTAGAATGGGTTAGAATGAAGTTCCTCAAGGTAGTATAAGGCTAATAAGAGGTATTTTGGAGGATTAAATGACATAGTGTAATATTAGGGTAATAAGACATGTCAAATTTACCCTTTATAAAATCCTGTCGGATAGGACCACCAGACCCCATTTACGGGAAGTGGTCTTGTCTACGGGTTGTTGTAAGAAAGGGGTTTTGTCTAATGACATTTTTGACCCTCAGAAAACTTCTCTAATTCTCAATATACGACAGGACGGGTTGTTGTAAGAAAAGGGTTTTGTCTAATGACATTTTTGACCCTCAGAAAATTTCTCTAATTCTCAATATACGACAGGACTTACGGCTCCAAATTCCATCTATGGGCCCTCAGATAGTTTGTATACTCAATTTATGAAATCAACATTTTCACTAAGTCAGACCATCATTCCACGAGTACAAGTTATAGGCAATGGATCTTATTACAGTCCATAAACCACTTCATACATAGATGGTACTCCAAACTTGATCTACTAAAAATGCACCCTTAGGTACTAGGACGTGATGGAACAATATCCTCATCTTTTCCAATCTACTTAACCTTAAGGTACTAGGTTATTCCTATTCCAAGTGGTCCTATGTCACGTCCCAAGCCTAGGGCCTAGACGTGACACGGCGTAAGGAAAACATGAAGGGACCCCAAGCAAGCCTCATAAAGCATCATTACATACCCTTGGTCGCGAAAGCAATAAATCAAGCATCAAAGATAAACGAATGGACAAACCGGGGCTATGGGAAAAGCTTGCACAATATTATGGTCAAAAGATAAGAGTCAAACTCATACCATAGATACATAATATGTCCAACAGATACCTCTAATACATACATAAGAGCGGGGGCCAAGACAAAGTAACCAGGCTCACCCTCATAGTCAAAATATACAATAAAGAAGAGTGCCTCAATACATTATAGAAGAAACATAAACTAGGTCCCCAAAGTGGAGGACTCACCAACTAGCTTGAATAGAACTGAACTAGCCATATGGAGGAAGATGATCAACTTGGGCACCGGTTCCTACATGGTGACATTATGTAGGCATAGAGTATGCGTTAGTATGTTTGAATATACTAAATACGTTAGTATGTTTGAATGTATTAAGTATGTAGGATGCAATGCAAATAAGAATTAAGCATCATAATTAAAATGTATATCAATAGGCAATAGGGATAATATAACAATATTACATGCATGATCAATGCATAAGTAAAACATGCTTAAGTACTCATGCTCATATAGGATATCATATATGAAGAAGAGACCAAGCTATATTTCCAAATGTACAATCGTTTTGGTAGGTTAGTGATGATATTGCCCCATCACTTAGGTGGACGAGTACCAACCATCATCTAGGTTGGTGATAATGCTGCCCCATCACCATGGTGGAGAAGTACACTTAAGTGGATAAGTGCTAACCCTCATCTAGGTTGGTGATAATACCGCCCCATCACCATGGTTGAGAAGTACAAATCCTTCCCTAGGTTGATGAGTACAAACCCCTATCTAGGTTAGAGATGATGCCACCCCATCACTAGGTGAAGTAGTACAAACCCTTCACTAGGTTGATGATTATGAACCCCGATCTAGGTTGTTTGGGTTCTTAGTCCCCCCGAATTGGGCATGGTCTAATGCAACACTTTATATAGAATCAATTTTAAATCATGCAATTTAAGTAAAAGGAGGCTTGGGTATCATGGGTGAAAGGAACCCATGAACTTGGAGATGAACTTAGTGAAAATTGGAGATAGAGAGTTGAAGTTTGGAGAAGAACCTTGAAGGAAAACCTTAGCTTGGGATGGGGGTTTGAGACTTGAATTTGGGAGTGAAAATACAGCTAAGTGTTTGAGTGAGTATTAGGGAATATTTTGGATCGTTTGGGACTTAAGTTTTGGAAATAAAAATATGACTAAGTGTTTTGGGAGTATTGTTAAATGTTTAGGATGATATAAGGATGAAATTTGACTAAGTATAGGTAAAAATACGTTTGGGAACACTTAGCCAAAGACTTAGAAGTCTTCAATCGAACTAAAAAAGATAGTCCCCAAAATACACAGGGGCGCATCGCAAAGTGGATGCAAAAACCCCTCTACAAATCGCATTTTGGAATTTCATAATTGCAAATCATTCACTCTTAAATTGGGGTTAGACCCTTTTTCACCTAATTTGGACCCCCTGAACAAGAATTCAAAGTTGGATTTTTGAAATAACATACAGGTTTTGACACATATGGAATTCAAAATTCTAGGCATTCCAAGGCACATTTTTGGGCACTTTTTGGGGTCGTTTCAATATCTTGTGCTTGGAACATTCTTCCCAAAATGTTAAAGATATGTATAAGACAAGAATGACCATAAACAAACCAGCCCTAACTAAAATGCAACATTACATTTAAAACATCATTTTCAAAATCTCAACATAAGTATAAAATCATCATATCTCGCCAACTTAAACATGAATGCATATGGATGACATAGGGGCTGAAACATAAGACTTGAATCATATAGGTGACTTAGAATTAGTACCTTAGGCTTTTGTGGAGTGGAAAAGATAAGGATACCACTTTTGCATGTCTGCTTCTACCTCCCAAGTAGCACTTTCGATTTGTTGGTTCCTCTAAAGGACCTTAACGGATGCCACCTCCTTGTTCCTCAATCTCTTCACTTGCCTATCTAGGATCTAACTGGAACCTCCTCACAAGTCAAGTTATCCTCAACAACACCCACAATATCAAGAGGCACAATAGTATTAGGATTACTAACACATCTCCTAAACATAGAGACATGGAACACCGGGTGAACCAAATTCATTTCACTAGGCAACTTCAATTCATAAGCTACCTTGCCAACCCTCTTTATCACCTCATAAGGACCAACATACCTTGGACTCAACTTTCTCTTTTTACCGAAATGGACCATACCTTTCATTGGGGAAACCTTCAAGTAAACCCAATCACCCACTTTGAATGTAAGGTCTCTCCTTCTCACATCGGCATAAGATTTTTGACGACTTTGGGCCATCTTCAACCTTTCCCTAATCATCCTAGCCTTCTCAAAAGCCTCTAAAACCTGATCCTGTCAAAATAAAGCCATCTCTCCAACCTTAAACAACCAACAGGTGATCTACATTGCCTCCCATAAATGGCCTTAAAAGGAGGCATACCGATGCTAGAGTGATAGCTATTGCTGTAGGCAAACTCAATCAATGAAAGATAGTCATCCCAACAACCCCTTAACTCCAATACACATGCCCTAAGCATATCTTCAAGGGTTTGAATTGTCCTTTCGGCTTGGCCATCCATTTGAGGATAGAAGGTCGTACTAAGGTGAACTTTTGTACCAAGATCCCTTTGAAAAGACCTCCAAAAGTTTGATGTGAAGTGTGAACCATGATCCGATATGATGGATATGTAACCTCACTAACTCATGGATGTACAACCTTGCATAATCTTCAGCCCCATATATGGTCTTAATCGGTAGAAAGTAAGCCAATTTTGTCATCCTATCAACGACCACCAAATGGAATCAAAACCTTTTCTATTGGGCAACCCAACCACAAAATCCATATTAATCACCTCCCACTTCCAAGTGGGACTCTCTATGTCTTGGGTTAGGCCACCCAGCCTTTGATGTTCTGCTTTGACTTGTTCACAACTATGGCAACTAAAAACAAATTTAGCAATGTCCTTCTTTCATGCCTCCCTACCAATACACATCTCTCAAGTCTCTATACATTTTGGTGGAACTGGGGTGGATAGAATAAGAAGAATTATGGGCCTCATCAAGTTTTTTCTCCTCAAACCATCAACACAAGGCACACACAACCTACCTTGGTACCTAAGTGCCCTATCTTCCCCTTGGGAAAAAACCTCTACTTTGCCCTCTTTTACCAAGGCTTTCAATTCAAGCAAGGAGGAGTCAAGATCTTGTTTTGCAATCACCTCATCTACCAAAAAAGATTTAGAACCATTTACAACAACAATACCATCACCCACATCTTCCAACCTAACCCCCAATCTAGCCAATCTATGTACCTCCCTAGCCATCTCCCTATCACCACGATCTACATGAGCTAGGCTACCCATGGACACCCGACTCAAAGCATCTTCCATCACATTTGCCTTGCCCAAATGGTAGTGCACACTCATTCATAATCTTTAAGAAGTTCTAGCCACCTTCTTTGTCTCAAATTGAGATCTTTTTTAGTGAAGACATATTGGAGGCTCTTATGTTTGGTAAAGACATCCACATGCTTCTCATACAAATAATGACGCCAAATCTTTAATGCAAACACCATGGCGGCTAACTCTAGATCATGGGTAGGGAGTTCCTTTTATGCACTTTGAGTTGTCTAGAAGCATAAGCTATGACCTTACCATTTTACATAAGCACACAACCCAAACCAACTCTAGATGTATCAAAACACAAAACAAAACCCCCAAGCCCATCCGGTAGTGACAATAAAGAAGTGGACATAAGCCTATCCTTCAATGTTTGGAAGCTTCTCTCACACTCATCAGTCCACACAAACTTAACCTTCTTTTGAGTCAACTTGGTCATAAGGGATTAAATAGAGGATAACCCATTCACAAATCTTATATAGGAACCTGCAAGGCACAAGAACCTCCTAATATCCAACAGGGTCAATGGTCTAGGCCAATTCCACATCAGTTTTCTTAGGATCCACTTTTATACCATCCCCCGACACCATATTGGAGCTGCATAGAAATGACCTTGATGGCCTCTACCTCTAGCATCACCTCTACTATCAGCCCGACAAGCTCTAATGGGGCCCCCTAAACCTTACTAATACTTTATTGATCATCACGAGGCTCATAGTATTCGACTCTACGACCCAGTCTTGCCCTCTACCTCTAACCTACTACCCTATTACCTAAACAATCTTTGTACTAATGATCTAGTTTCTTGCAATCAAAACATCCCTGAGCGGCTCGATCTATGGTATCTTGGCTATGCTGACTCGACCCAGAAGACTTAGAACTCTAACTAAAAGAACTAAATAACCTAACCTATCTTGAATGGAGTAGTATCGCTATCCCTCTATCTACGTCAGAGAAGATAGGAAGAACTGCCCTGACTAAAAGTATCTAAACCCTGATGGCCATACTCAGAAGCCTGCAAACATGCTTGATATGGTCGGCTGGGCTAATCCTATGGAAACCTCATCTATGGTCTGTCACTTTGTCTCTTGAAACTTGATTGTGATCTATTGAAACCTCCCTGATGCCGAGCATGTTTGTCACTACCTTTTGGGCCTTACGACTGAACTGGTTAATAGAATGGGTGTGATCCACTATATCTAGATAGGATTGGCCTGAAGTCACCAAGGAATGTCTATCAATTCTCAATTGTCATCTCAACCCACATATAAAATAATAGATCCACTCCTCCTCTATTTGTAGAATAGTAGTTGCATACTTGGAGAGCTCCTAATATCTCATCTCATATTGATTCAGCATCATCAGACTCTACTCCATACATTCAAAATTATCATGAAGCCTATCCATGAGGCTCTTGGGAAAAAGCATAGTCATAAATGCCTCAAAAACTATGCCTAAGTCACAAGAAAAGCATCAGTTGGTATGTTGTCACTGAAGTTTGCGACTACTATCGGTCCGGCCTATCCAACTAATAAGTCATAAACTTTGCATGTTTGGACTCCAGTAATCTCAATGCTTGCTACTTCTTTATAAAACTGTCAAATATTCTTGGGCTTCCACTTTATTCACCCCTAAATATGTCACGACCCAATCATAGGCCTAAACATGACACGATGAATGGGGAAACGTGAAGGAACCCCAAATAAGCCTCTTAAGCATGCACAACACATCCTTGGTTGTAGAAGTATAAACTAAAGATAGTAACACATAATTTCTAGAGGAAATGGGACTTTGGACTCACTCTATGAGAATGTTGTAAGGAAGAGATTATCATGGATCATATAACAAATAAAGTCTAAGGGATGGGTAAGTAAGACTCACGCTATGGGGGTAATTAGGGGCTTAGGACTTGCACCTGATCCACACAACAAGCATTCAACACATAAAAGAAAATTAGGACTAAGGGAATCTTACATAATACATAGCATGATAACAGTCTGGCTCAATACATACATATCCAAATATCCAATAACACCTCAAATGTGAATGGAATTGGGGCCAAGAAATATCCTACGCTCACCTCAATAGATAGTATCCAAAAAATATACAAGTCAAAATAAGGCAAGAAAGTAAATGGTCATGGTCCCTGAAGTGGAGAACTCACCAAAAGTGATCTTTAACCGAATTGTCTAGCCATGTGAAGGAGGAGGATAGATAGGAGCTTCGGTCCCTACATAATTACATCATCTAGGCCAAAAGTATGCGTTAGTACTTGGAATGTACTAAGTATGAGGGGTGCAATGCAGCAAAGAACACAAGCCATAATTAAACATATGCATAATTATAATCAAGAGGTATAAGCTCAATATGTCATGGAGACCAATCCCTTAATCAAAATATGCATGAGTAATCATCAAATGATATAACATTTCATTATATGGAAAAGTTTCATAACCGATATATAAGACCAAGATAACTACTACTTTAAATCCCGATGTTCACTCCACACCGGACTAGGAGTGTTCTGTTTTGCCAACGTAAACCAAACTTACCTTATGAGAACTCCCCCATTTCAGAAAGTGTTTCATAAACACCTTATGGGAACACCACCCTTTTTTGTTAACTTATGATAACAATATTATGGGAACACCACCCATTTCGGTACTTGTCTAATATGTGTTGATGGGAACACCACCTTTTTGGTCAATCATGTAAGATGGCCTATATAGATCCATTAGCTAATTCATAAACCTATGGCGGCAATATAGTTATGGGACAGTGGTTATCTACCAACGTCCTTTTGATGCTAGGTGAAAATCCCAAGGAATATTCCAATCGTACTTATTTCCAAAATATGCAAAGCATCATAACATCATAATAATTTTGATGGAGTAGCTCATCAAAATCAAAGCTTCATAATACAAAAAGAATAGGGCTTCATATCATTCACAACTTTCACAATATTCTTATATCTCATATCATGCATAATAGCGCTTCTCAAAATTCATATCATCATAGTTTGCATAATCTTGCCATAAGGCCCTCAACATCATGGAAGCTTGGCATACAACATTAATCAAATCATGGTGGTATATGTACATCAATTTGAAACCATGCAATTCAACCCAAAAGACTTAAAAAGAGTAAAATGAAATCAGTTGAACATTATTCAAAATAACTCATCAAAAGTTTAGAAAGACTTAGCTAGTGTATCATCTAACCCTCATTAATATCCATCAATTTCATATGCTGTTTCAGTGTATAATCATGTACAAAGTTTAACATCATAAATCTCTTCGTGATATTATCATATAAAAGAGTTTATAAAAACATCTATAAATATCCATAAATTTCATGTAGATGAGGAAGAGGAATGGTTGAACTTGTGGAGGAAAGATCTCCACAATCAAAACCACATAACTTGGTTGTTTAGAGATGGAAAATCTTTTTCGAAATTATAGGAAATTCTGAAACCTAGCTGGCACCCTTAGCTTGAATTTCTTGAGGAGCTTGAGAGAGTTTGGGAGAGATTAGAATGGGTTGGATTGAAGTTCCTCAAGGTAGTATAGGGCTAATAAGAGGTATTTTGGAGGATTAAATGATATAGTGTAATATTAGGGTAATAAGACATGTCAAATTTACCCTTTATAAAATCCTGTCGGATAGGACCACCAGACCCCATTTACGGGAAGTGGTCTTGTCTACGGGTTGTTGTAAGAAAGGGGTTTTGTCTAATGACATTTTTGACCCTCAGAAAACTTCTCTAATTCTCAATATACGACAGGACTTACGACTTCAAATTCTATCTATGGGCCCTCAGATAGTTTGTATACTCAATTTATGAAATCAACATTTTCACTAAGTCAGACCATTATTCCACGAGTACAAGTTATAGCTCATGGATCTTATTAAAGTCCGTAGACCACTTAATACATAGATGGTACTCTTAACTTGAGCTACTAAAAATGCACCCTTAGGTACTAGGACGTGATGGAACAATATCCTCATCTTTTCCAATCTACTTAACCTTAAGGTACTAGGTTCTTCCTATTCCAAGTGGTCCTATGTCACGACCCAAGCCTAGGGCCTAGACATGACACGGTGCAAGGAAAACCTGAAGGGACCCCAAGCAAGCCTCATAAAGCATCATTACACATCCTTGGTCACGAAAGCAATAAATCAAGCAATAAAGATAAATGAATGGACAAACGGGGCTATGGGAAAAGCTTGCACAATATTATGGTCAAAAGATAAGAGTCAAACTCATACCATAGATACATAACATGTCCAACAGATACCTCTAATACATACATAAGAGCGGGGGCCAAGACAAAGTAACCGGGCTCACCCTCATAGTCAAAATATACATTAAAAAAGAGTGCCTCAATACAAAATAGAAGAAACATAAACTAGGTTCCCAAATTGGAGGACTCACCAACTAGCTTGAATAGAACTGAACTAGCCACGTGGAGGAGGATGATCAACTTGGGCACCAGTTCCTACATGGTGATATTATGTAGGCATAGAGTATGCATTAGTATGTTTGAATGTACTAAATGCGTTAGTATGTTTGAATTACTAATTATGTAGGATGCAATGCAAATAAGAATTAAGTTTGGGAAATAAAAATATGACTAAGTGTTTTGGGAGTATTGTTAAATGTTTAGGATGATATAAGGGTGAAATTTGACTAAGTATAGGTAAAAATATGTTTGGGAATACTTAGGCCAAGACTTAGAAGTCTTCGACCAAACTAAAAAAGATACTCCCCAAAATACACAGGGGCGCGTCACAAAGTGGACGTAAAAACCCCTCTAGAAATCGCATTTTGGAATTTCATAATTGCAAATCATTCGCCCATAAATTGGGGCTAGACCCTTTTTCACCTAATTTGGACCCCCTGAACAAGAATTCGAAGTCGGATTTTGAAATAACATACAGGTTTTGAGACATATGGAATTTAAAATTCTAGGCATTCCAAGGCACATTTTTGGGCACTTTTTGGGGTTGTTTCAATATCTTGCGCTTGGAACATTCGTCCCAAAATGTAAAAGAGATGTACAAGACAAGAATGATCATAAACAAACCAACCCCAACTAAAATGAAACATTACATTTAAAACATCATTTTCAAAATCTCAACATAAGTATAAAATCATCATAACTCGCCAACTTAAACATGAATGCATATGGATGACATAGGGGCTGAAACATAAGACTTGAATCATATAGGGGACTTAGAATTAGTACCTTAGGCTTTTATGGAGTGGAAAAGATAAGGATACCACTTTTGCATGTCTGCTTCGACCTCCCAAGTAGCACTTTCAATTTGTTGGTTCCTCTAAAGGACCTTAACGGATGCCACCTCCTTGTTCCTCAATCTCTTCACTTGCCTATCTAGGATCTAACTGGAACCTCCTCACAAGTCAAGTTATCCTCAACAACACCCACAATATCAGGATGCACAATAGTATTAGGATTACCAACACATCTCCTAAACATAGAGACATAGAACACCGGGTGAACCAAATTCATTTCACTAGGCAACTTCAATTCATAAGCTACCTTGCCAACCCTCTTTATCACCTCATAAGGACCAACATACCTTGGACTCAACTTTCTCTTTTTATCGAAACGGACCATACCTTTCATTGGGGAAACCTTCAAGTAAACCCAATCACCCACTTTGAATGCAAGGTCTCTCCTTCTCACATCGGCATAAGATTTTTGACGACTTTGGGCCATCTTCAACCTTTCCCTAATTATCCTAGCCTTCTCAAAAGCCTCTAAAACCTGATCCTGTCCAATTAAAGCCATCTCTCCAACCTCAAACAACCAACCGGTGATCTATATTGTCTCCCATAAATGGCCTTAAAAGGAGGCATATCGATGCTAGAGTGATAGCTATTGTTGTAGGCAAACTCAATCAATGGAAGATAGTCATCCTAACTACCCCTCAACTCCAATACACATGCCCTAAGCATATCTTCAAGGGTTTGAATTATCCTTTCGGCTTGGCCATCCATTTGAGGATGGAAAGTCATACTAAGGTGAACTTGTGTACCAAGATCCCTTTGAAAAGACCTCTAAAAGTTTGATGTGAACTGTGAACCAAGATCTGATATGATGGATATGTAACCTCACTAACTCATGGATGTACAACCTTGCATAATCTTCAGCCCCATATATGTTCTTAATCGGTAGAAAGTGAGCCGATTTTGTCATCCTATCAACGACCACCAAATGAAATCAAAACCTTTTCTATTGGGCAACCCAACCACAAAATCCATATTAATCACCTCCCACTTCTAAGTGGGACTCGCTATGTCTTGGGTTAGGCCACCCAGCCTTTGATGTTCTGCTTTGACTTGTTCACAACTATGGCAACTAAAAATAAATTTAGCAATGTCCTTCTTCATGCCTCCCTACCAATACACATCTCTCAAGTTTCTATACATTTTGGTGGAACTGGGGTGGATAGAATAAGAAGAATTATGGGCCTCATCAAGTATTTTCTCCCTCAAACCATCAATACAAGGCACACACAACCTACCTTAGTACCTAAGTGCCCTATCTTCCCCTTGGGAAAAAACCTCTACTTTGCCCTCTTTTACCAAGGCCTTCAATTCAAGCAAGGAAGAGTCAAGATCTTGTTTTGCAATCACCTCATCTACCATAGAAGATTTAGAACCATTTACAACAACAACACCATCACCCACATCTTCCAACTAACCCCCAATCTAGCCAATCTATGTACCTCCCTACCCATCTCCCTATCACCATGATCCACATGAGCTAGGCTACCCATGGACACCCGACTCAAAGCATCTTCCATCATATTTGCCTTGCCCGAATGGTAGTGCACACTCATTCATAATCTTTAAGAAGTTCTAGACACCTTCTTTGTCTTAAATTGAGATCTTTTTGAGTGAAGACATATTGGAGGCTCTTATGATTGGTGAAGACATCCATATACTCCCCATACAAATAATGACGCCAAATCTTTAATGCAAACACCATGGCGGCTAACTCTAGATCATGGGTAGGGAGGTTCTTTCATGCACTTTGAGTTGTCTAGAAGCATAAGCTATGACCTTACCATTGGGGTCAATGGTCTAGGCCAATTCCTAATAACATCAGTTTTCTTAGGATCCACTTTTATACCATCCCCCGACACCACGTGACCCAAGAATGCAGCCTCCTTCAATCAAAATTCACATTTCTCATATTAAGTACACAATCTCTCCTCCCTCAACCTTTGCAACACAACACTCAAATGACCCATACGCTCCTTCCTATTATGTGAATAGATCAGAATATCATCAATGAAGACCACAACAAAGGAATCAAGGTAAGGTTTAAAATCCCTATTCATTAGGTCCATGAAGATGGTCGCTGCATTGGTTAACCCAAAAGACATCACCACAAACTAATAATGCTCATATCTAGTCCGAAAGGCCATCTTGGGAATATCACACTCCCTCACCCTCACTTGATGATACCCGGATCAAAGATCAATCTTAGAGAAAAAGCTAGCCCCTTGCAATTGGTCAAATAAATCATCAATTCTTGGAAGAGGATATCTATTTTTTTTAGTGACCCTATTGAGGTGCCGGTAGTCAATGAAAATTCTAAGTGACCCATCCTTATTTTTCACAAACAGCACCAGAGCACCCCAAGGTGATTGACTAGGCCTAATAAATCCCTTTTCCAATAAATCTTCCAATTATTCCTTTAACTCTCTCATCTCTATCGGGGCCATACGGTAAGGGGAATAGAGATAGGTTGAGTATCAAGAAGGAGATCTATACCAATATCTATCTCCCTTTCGGGAGGTACACCGGGAAGGTCATTTGGGAAGACATCAAGAAACTCATTTATAATCGAAACTAACTCAATGGAAGGGCTTTAGACTCCACATCTTTAACCCTTACAAGATGGTAAAGACATACCTTAGATATCAACCTACGGGAATTAATGCATAAAATGAATCTACCCTTGACCACCACATCTTGACTTTCCCATTCAAGGACGGGTTCACTAAGAAATTAAAGCTTGACCCTACGGGTTCTACAGTCAATTCATAGTAGGCATGCAATCAATCCATCCCAAATATGATGCCAAAACCTACCATGTCTAGTTAAACAAGATCATAAGACAATAACTTATCTAAAATGCAAATAGGACAACTCCTATAAACTTTCCTAGCAACAATAGAGGCACGAATAAGAGTAAACACATCATATGACTCATACAACAACTCGAGAACAACATAGAACCTTTAACCAACAAAAGGGGTAACAAAGAAAAGAGTAGCACTCAGATCAATCAAAGCATACACATCAAGCTCAAAGATTTTCAACATACCGATAACAACATCGGGGACCTCATCAACCTCTTACCTCCCATGTAGAGCATAACATAGATTGTGCCTTGGGGCATTACCTTGAGGACCACCTCTCCCCAATGGAACCGCATTAGCACCCTGGGCCTTGCCATGATTTCTCAAACATTCTACCTTTTTGTGCCCAAGCTCCCGACAACCAAAGCATGCATTATAATCTTTCAAACATGGGCCTTTATGACCCTTTCCACATGTAGGACAAACATCAATGGGAGCCACAACACCCACAACTTGAGGCCTAAGGAAGTCATTAGCAAACCCTCTTTTAGTAGCAAGGTGAGACACTTGGCCTTGATGGAACCGGCCACCCCTTTGGAACTTACTGCCAAGACGGGCCTTCTTGGCTTCATGCCCCCTTCTCTTTCTTAATTTTTCCTTCTCCATTTGCTCGACGTAGGTCATTAACCGAGGCAAGTCTATATCATTAATTAGCATGGTGGACCGACATTCTTCACTTACCAAGTCGGAGACCCACATCACAAACTTGTTCATCCTAGATCTAGGATCGACCACCAAATGAAGAGTATACTTTGAAAGTTGATTAAACTTAAGGGCATACTACCTCACACTCATAGCACCTTATTTCAAGTTCATAAACTCCACCAACTTAGGGAAGCTCAAGGGGGAAAAATTGACAAATGAAGGCCAATTTGAACTCCTCCCAAAGCACTACATCACCAAGCCCCTTTTCACCCTTCCATTGTTCATACCATATTTGAGCTACCCCTTTGAGTTGATATGCCACTAACTTTACCTTTTTATTTGGCCCAACACCCATGATACTCAAGATTTTGTAGACTTCATCAATGAACTTTTGTGGATCTTCGCCCATCTTTGATCCATAGAACCAAAGGATTCATCCTCAAGAAGTCTCTTACCCTAGCTCTCGGGGTAGTAGTATGATAGGCTTGGGCCCCTTGATTGACTTAGTTGGCCACTACTTGGAAAAGCATAGTAAGAGCATCCTAGAGCTCACCATTGGTAGGTTGCTCCTTAGGAGTTTGGGTCCGTCTTTCTCTAGTGTTTAGCATGATCTAGCATAGCAAAGAATAATTATTAAGGAGGGAACACTTACCATAACTTTGTAGCATGACTTAAAACATGAACGAGGGAAACAGATAAAAGAATGGGATATCATATGTGTAGAAGAGACCAAGCAAGATTTCCAAATGTACAACCCTTTGGTAGGTTAGTGATGATGTCGCCCCATCACTTAGGTGGATGAGTACTAACCCTCATCTAGGTTTGTGATAATGCCACTCCATTACCATAGTGGAGAAGTACAATCTCTTTCGTAGGTTGATAAGTACAAACCCTTATCTAGGTTAGTTATAATGCTGCCCCATCACCAGGTGGAGAAGTACAAACCCTTTATCTAGGTTATCCAGGTTCTTAGTCCCCCCGAATTGGGCATGGTCTAATGTAACACTTTATATAAAATTTATCATGTACATCAGCTTATTTCATCAGCATATAATCATTCATATTATATCTCATGCTTTGGACTTTTAACTTTTCAAGAAATCACATCCGAATATTTTATCAAACACTTAGAAGGTGTGAAATAGTAGTATAAAACCATGCAATTTAGAGATGAAATCATAAAGGAGGCTTGGGTATCATGGCGAAAGTAACCCATAAAAGAAACCCACATACCTTAGCTTATAGATAAACTTGGTGAAGATTGAAGATGGAGACTTGAGTCTTGAAGAAGAACCTTAAAGGAGAACCTTAGCTTGGGATGAGGGTTTGGGACTTGAGTTTAGGGAGTGAAAATATGACTAAGTGTTTTGAGGAGTATTGGAAAATGTTTAGGATGATATAGGGGTGAAATTGTGCTAAGTATAGATAAAATCACATATAGGAACTTTTAGGCCCAAGACTAGGAGTATTCGGAAATATTTAGGATGATATAAAGGTGAAATTTGTCTAAGTATAGGTAAAAACTAGTTTGGTGACACTTAGGGCCAAGATTTAGAAGTCTTAGACCAAACTAAAAAAGATAGTCCCCAAGATACACTGGGGTGCGTCGCAAAGGGGGCACAAAAACCACTCTGGAAATCACACTTTAGAATTTCATAATTACTAACTTTCACTCTTAAATCAAGGTTAGACCCTTTTTCACCTAATTTGGATCCCCTGAACAAGAATTTGAAGTTGGATTTTTGAAATAACAAATGGATTTTGAGATATATAAAATTTGAAATTTTGGGCATTTTGATGTACATTTCCGGATACTTTTTGAGGTAGTTTCATCCTAATTCTTTCACTCTTGAGTTTCATGACATGATACGTATACATGTACACAAAAATGATTTAAATATATTTTGAATGATTTAAAAATGTTTTGATATGTGTTTTAATGAGTTTATGATTTTTAAGTGATGAAATATGCATCGTATCTCGTGTTTGGTTGTTTCATGTTCAAGATAAGCCTTTCAAGCCTTATTCTAGTACATCAAGGATGAATGTTCCCAAGGGGGAGATGATGTAAGGACTCAGAATTTGTATGACCTTAATAGTGCTTGGAATTTGGTTCAAAAAACCTTTTGACCAAGGTAACACCTTATGGGAACCTCCACAGGCCATGTGACCCACCACGGCCTGTGTAGAGGACTCTTGAGGTGAGCCTTGGCCTTGTGTGTAGAGTGTTGGTCTTAACCTTAGAGTTCAAGACTAATGTTCACGCCATATAGAACCCACATGGTCTGTGTTGCTCTTTTTGGGTCGTATGGCGGCTTGTGTGATGGAGCCTTGGTCTTAAAACCATAATTTAGCCAAGATACTTCACATATAACCTCGTATGGTCCGCATAACCATTCACGGTCCATATAGGCATTGGTGTGAAAATTTTCCAAGTATGGAATCACCGTCTTGGAACTTTTTCAGTGAAAATTTAGCTAAGTATGGTACCACGGGAGGGCCACATGCTCCGTGTAATCCCTACACAGTCCGTGTGACCTTGTATAGGACCCGTGGTATATTTTTTCCATCTATTTCATTAATGACACTCTTGTAATTTTGGTTATACCTAGGGATCTTTGTGACTTTCGATGCTATCCTAAGACATTCAAATGATCTATACTCTTCTTCTCTCATTCAAATTCATTCAACACTTAGGAGCTATTTAAGCTCTCTCTTAAGAACTCCTCTCAAGAACTCTAGTCAAGGCTTAGCTTGGGAATTACGGAAAGGCTCTCTTCTTCATGAAATTATTCTTTTTTCTTCTTGTGTAACTAAGGTATGTGAGATTGATTCACAGTCCCTTTCAACCATGAAGATCCCAAACTCTTTTACTTGAATTTTCATGAAATTTAGCTTACTTTAATTATAAGTTTTGAAGATTATTGTTTATTTGATTCAATTGAGATATGGGCTATGTTTCATTGTTAATTTTAAAGAGACTTAAGCCCTAATATGAAGAATTGTAGTGATATTACGAAGATTGAATGTGCATGTCTCCTTTAAAGTTTGATTTAAGCATGGGTAATCTAAATGGTGATTCAAATGTGGATTTACTTATGACTTTACTTGAATTTGATATTATATTATGGATTTAAGATTGAGTCTCTATTGTCCATGCTATTCACATCTCATTCATAACATATAGCATACATGAACTATGGTTTTTATGAAGTTTATGATATAGGCTAAGTCCTAATTATAATGATGATTATGTTTTAAGCAAAGTATGAGTATGAGAAGAACGTGATCACATAAATTTCTATAATGATGGGTGTTTACACCAAATGTTATGCATGATGGAGCACCGAATGAGGTTAGGCAGTGAGGACTTACCCCAAGGGTCCTTACTCCTTTCACATGATGTGCTTAATGGAGCTTTTCCTATGCATGAAAGTTTGATATAAAGTATGATTTGGATTTTTAGCCCAAGTATTAATGATTATGAGGTATGTTTGGGTTTTAACCCTAAGAATGCATGATTATGACATGTTATTTGGCCTTCAGCCTAAATATGCATGTAAATGATTTGAAAGACTTATGACTCCTTTACAAGCACATATATGTATATGTATTCTTATGGGATAACGACTTAGCACCTATGGGATTGTAGGCATAGAGGGTTATCCCCAAGGGTACTTACTCTTTTCTCTTGAACTATGTGCCTAACATAGGTTATGTTTATGCCCCATTTGAGGATGATGAATGATGAATGTTAATGGATCTACCTTTGGCAAGTAGCTCACCACTTTATCCATTGTGGGGAAGACAATGGAGTTCCAAGTTATAGCTCACTTGGTTTTATGTCAGTTATGGTCCCATCCCCCATATATGCAAAGTATTTTGACGTTCATGCATCATGTACATCATGGCATATTGATATATCATTCTTTCTTATATACTTTTTTCTACATATGTGCTCTTGTAATCTGAGATAGAATGCAGGTCTAATAAGTTCATATGCATTGCATACCTGCATATAGTATATTAACGTACTAACGCATAATTTTGCCTACATGATCTAACTATGTATGGATCGAAGACTACATTCATCCACCATTTGACAGCTAGTCAATTTTAAGAAAGTTGTTATGGTGAGTCATATCTTCCAAGGAAAAACCACTATCCATCTATCTCATGTTGCTTCTATTTATGTTATTTACTTTGAGCGTGAGTCTGGAACATGTCTTGCCCCCCCCCCCCCATCTTATGAC
>DF363112.1:2997-16510 GCA_000787875.1 Solanum virginianum
ACCACTGTAAATCATCATTACTACTAGACATTATTTGCAATCATCACTACCAACCACTATTATATCCACTAATAACAATCGACCACCATTAGTCAACACTGTATACCACTAACAGGCATCATTATTCACTACCTCCATTAGCTAACAGTGTCATTCCACTACTAATTATTAGTCGTCAGCAACAAGTATGTATGATTAATCAATATTACCAATCACTATAACATAAGATACTACCCGCAACCACCATCATCACCCAATACCATCCCAAATTGATATGTACAGTCAAAATATATTATTAATGTAATTTTAGATAAATTTAGTATTCTATTTTAGTTTTGTATTCATTATTTTTTAATAAAAATAAATTTTATACATTCAAATATTAAGAAAATAAATAGTATTAACTATTCAGTATTCAGATCTCAATGCAACATCTTAATATTTGGGTGTGCATTCAGATTCAGACTTCTAAGTATCAATGCACATCTTGATATTCAAATTTGTATTTCGATTCAGATGTGTTAATCTTAATAAAAATAAATGATGCCTTAATCCCTCTATGAAAAATCATACTTTTTTATATAAGGTTGATTATTTTTTATATCTATATCATAGATGTTGATGTAAACATAAGCTTTAAGTACACATGTTTATGCTGTCACATAAAGGGATAAGTAATAAAAGGATAAGTTGTGGGTTCATTGGTACACCAGTACTACGTAAAGGGAAGCGATGTTACAATATAATAACTAATCAAGCTTCATGGGTAATTAAGAAGATCCTTAAAGCTGCCTCCTAGATGAGTAAAGTTGGACTAATGCTCAAAATGAAATGGAGATAAGAGAGTTCTTCTCTATACGAAGCATGTACTTGAAAGTTCTTCTCTATACGAATCATGTACTTGAAACTCATGGGAGCATTCCCACGAGCAAGCTGGAGAAGGCTGATTTGTAGCAATCCTGCACCTCCAAAATAGGTATTCGTTACATTCTTAGTGGCTAATGAGAAGATCTATCCAAAGACAGGTTGATTAAATGGGGAATTGATGTAGAACCTTCATGTCCTATGTGTGAAGGGAGTGTTGAGACTATCAAACATCTATTTTTCCAATGCCCCATTGCAGTAGAAGTGTGGAGTAGCTATTGAAATGGCAGTACATATAGTAAGACCGTACTGGGATTGGCATGGAGAATGCAATTGGATGGAGAAGTATAAACATACTAACACACCAAGCTCTATCATATACCATATGATGTTGGATGCTATTTGTGGTTAGAGAGGAATCAAATCATTTTTACAGGGAAGAGGCATCCAACAGATACCATCATCAAATCTGTAATTCAAGATGTCTAGTTTAGAGCAAATATGAGGTCTAAACTAGCTAGATCCCTACATGTACTGAATTATACTATCCTATAAAATATCTGATCAGTAGTATAGATGTAAGGTATATGTTGAGGAACTGGGGCTATGTCCAGTTGCCTCTTTAGCCTTATGATCTTACAGTTATTTACCCAAAAAAAAAAACTGACATACAACAATTAATAATGTTCTATATCCAAGGTTGTCCAATTTAACCATCTGTAGCTTCAACACGTCCACTTTGTTCGCCCTCGTAGTTGATTGTGCTGATATCATGATCTCTCTATTGGATTCATAAAGATATTCCGTGAAGAGTTTTGAAATAACTAATGGAATGGACCGTCTTCTGCTTAATTTAGTGATTTGAAATTGAGATTCAACATCTACCAGTAGTGCTAAATACATTGCAAACGTAATGCATAGAACTTACCTTCAAAGCCCATGGTGTTAGTAAATTGCATCAGTTTTCTTTTTGAGTAGTTAAGGTCAAGCAAGGTGTTTTCTTATTTCATCCATTTTGTTTTGGTATCCAAGATGAGAAACCACACAAGGAGGATTGGGTTTACACCATCAAATAACAACCCTTGTAACTGTTATTAGGATTTGAAGACGGAGTTGCACCAGGGCTATCAATGATGACTCCCAGGTTGGACTCTTTGAACACCTTCATACTAGAGCGAGATTACTAAAAAGAAGGTTAGTCAGAACACACAAGGTTTAATCAAAAAAGGAGAAAGATATGCACCACACATACCATTGATAACTGATAATCAGACTTTTCGAATGAACGAGATGAAGATAGTTAACCACCCAAAGTTGAAGGAAGTTCCAAAGGACTTTCCAAGGAAGCATCTGAAGCAACGGATGAGCTATGGAGGGAAAAGTAACTTGGAATGTATTAGGAAACCCTACATTATGGGAATTTGTTTGTTTATAAATAAGTCTGGGCCGAACTTTATCACTTTGCTCAGTAAGTGGGCCTTGGGCCAATAATTTTGTATTTGGCTTTCTAATGATTTTTAAATAACAAGGACCCATGGTCTAAGTTGATTTTAAAAAAAGTTTCACAGCTGATATTAAGTATCAATATCCTCCGTCTCTTCTCACTTAGATCTTATTTGTCTGAACTTAGTGAAGGTCTTAATCTTAATATTTTAGATCTCAGACATTAAGTTCATTTATTTTTAAGGTTTAAATATTAATAATTGAGTTCTTAATCATTAAATGCATTTGTTTTCTTATTTTACAACACTTAGTATGTTTGAATATGTCTAAATGATTAAAATCTATTACAAAATCTTAATATCATTATGATGTCCATTTAAAAATTTCTATAGAGATGACAGTTCACCGCTATTCTATATAGATTCATCCATCACCAACAATCAATCTTAGCTACAACTACTATCACCGTCAAACACAACCATCTATCATCCACAACCATTATCCTCTATCTAATCACAATTACCACCACCACTGTCAATCGTCATAACTACTAGACATTATTTGCAATCATCACTACCAACCACTATCATATCAACTAACCACAATTGCCCACCACTAGTCAACACTATATATCACTAACCTATGTTCACTACCTCCATTAGCTAATAGTGTCATTCCACTACTAATTATTAGTCGCCACCAAAAATAAAGTATGATTAATCACTATTATCAACCACTATACCTTAAGATACTACCCACAACTATCATCATCACCCAATACCATCCCAAATTGATATATACAATCACTATCGTGAGTCATCACCACCACCAATTGTTAGATTAAAAAATTAAAATATATTATCAATATAATCTTAGATAAATTTAGTATTTTATTTTAATTTTGTATTCATTATTTTTTAATAAAAATAAATTTTATACATTCAAATGTTAAGAAAATATATAGTATTAACTATTTAGTATTCAGATCTCAATGCAACATCTTAATATTTGGGTGTGCATTCAGATTCAGACTTCTGAGTATCAATGCACATCTTGATATTCAAATGTGTATTTCGATTCAGATGTCTTAATCTTAATAAAAATAAATGATGCCTTAATCCCTCTATGAAAAATCATACTTCTTATATAAGGTTAATTATTTTTTATATCTATATCATAGATGTAGATGTAAATATAAGTTTTAAGCACACATGTTCATGCTGTCAAATAAAGGGATCAGTAATAAAAAGGATAAGTTGTGGGTTCATTGGTACACCAGTACTACGTAAAGGGAGGCGATGTTACAGTATAATAACTAATCAAGCTTCATGGGTAATTAAGAAGATCCTTAAAGCCGCCTCCTAGATGAGTAAAGATGAACTGAATGCTCAAAATGAAATGGAGATAAGCGAGTTCTTCTCTATACGAAGCATGTACTTGAAACTCATGGGAGCATTCCCACGAGTAAGCTGGAGAAGGCTAATTTGTAGTAATCCTACATCTCCAAAATGGGTATTGGTTACATTTAGTGGTTAATGAGAAATCTATCCAAAGACAGGTTATTAAATGGAGGATTGATGTAGAACCTCTGTGTCCTATGTGTGAAGGGAGTGTTAAGACTATCAAACATCTATTTTTCCAATGCCCCATTGCAGCAGAATGTGGAGTAGTTGTTGAAATGGTAGCACATAGTAAGAACGTATTGGGATTGGCTTGGAGAATGCAATTGGATGGAGCAGTATAAACAGACTAATGCACCATATGGCGTTGGATAGATGCATTTACTTTTGGTGGTTAGAGAGGAATCAAATTATTTTCACAGGGAAGAGGCATCCAACGAATACCATTGTCAAATCAGTAATTTAAGATGTCTAGTTTAGAGCAAATATGAAGTCTAAACTAGCTAGATCCCTACATGTACTGAATTATACTATCCTAGATAATATCTAATCAGTAGTATAGACGTAAGGTATATGTTGAGGAACTTGGGTTAGGTCGAGTTGCCTCTTTAGTGCTATGCTCTTGCAGTTATTTACCAAAAAAAAAAAACTAACATACAACAATTAGTAATGTTCTCTTTCCAAGGTTCTCCAATTTTAACCATGATAGATCATCCATCTATAGCTTCAACACTTCCACTTTGTCCGCCTTCATAGTTGATTGTTCTGATATTATGATCTCTCTATTGGATTCAACAAGATAGCGCGGTTAGTGATATATAGTGTTGACTAATAGTAGTCGATTGTGATCCATGGATATAATAGTGGTTGGTAGTAATAAATGCAAATAATGTCTAGTAGTGATGACGATTGACATTGGTGGTAGTGATTGTGATTAGATAGAGGGTAATGGTTGTGGATGATAGATGGTGGTGATTGACGGTAATAGTAGTTGTATCTGAGATTGATTGTTGGTGATGGATGAATGTAGATAGATTAGTGGTGAACTATCATCATTGTAAAAGTTCTTAAATAGACATCATAATGATATCAAGATTTTATTAGAGATCTTAATCATTTAGACTTCAGACATATTAAGTGTGATTAAGAACTCAATTATTAAGATTTAAATCTTAAAAACAAACAAATTAATGACTAAGATCTAAAATATTGAGATTAAGAACTTCATTAAGTTCAGACAAGCAATATCTAAGTGAGGGGAGACGAAGGATACTGATACTTAATATTAACTGTGAAACTTCTTTTTAAATCAATTTGGATCATGGGTCTGTTTTATTTAAAAAACATTAGAAAGTCAAACACAAAATTGTTGGCCCAAAGCCCACTTACTCAGCAAAGTGATAAAGTCCGGACCGGACTTATCTATAAACAAACAAATCCCCGTAATGTAGGGTTTCTTAATACATTTCGGGTGCCCTTTCCCTCCATAGCTCATGCGCCACTTCAAAAGCTTCCTTGGAAAGTCCGCTGCAACTTGCTTCGACTTTGGGTGGTTAACTATCTTCATCTCGTTCACTCCATGAGTCTGATTATCAGCCATCAAAGATATGTGTGGTACAAATCTTTCTCTTTTTTTGATTAAACCTTGTGTGTTCTGACTAACCTTCTTCTTTAGGAATCTCGCTCTAGTTATGAAAGAAAAAAGAAAAAAGAAACCCTATTACCTTGGTCCTTGTAGTTCTTATTATATATATCTTTAATAGAGATATGTTGATTTTTTTTTTCTTTCAACTAACATAAGCATGTGAATTGCTTTTTACAATATTTGGATATAATTCAATGAAAAAAAAAAATCGACAAAAGAAGGGGTTGTAACTACTACTAACAACAATAATATACCTAGTGAAGTCTCACAAGTGAAATTTGGAGAGGGTAAATTATACGCAGATCTTAATAAAAAATCCTTATTAGACGTCAAATCATACAACATATTAGTTCCTCTTTTTAGTATAAATCGTTAATTTGTCCATTCCAATTTTCTTTTAAAAAAAATGAAGAAAGTGTTATAAAACAATAAAGGAAGAAGAAGAGGATCACTGAGAAAGGTAGAAAGCAGACAGAAAATCATTTTATTATTAGGGGTAGAATATAATAAATGAGAACCTCTTTATTTACATGAGCGAATTACTTAGTCCCAAAGTAACTAGCCCTAATGTGTCTCGTGAAAATTATTCTAGAAAAATCAAGTGGAAATTAAAAAAACCCTAGTGAAGAGAAAAAAGTATACATATCTAATAAAAAGTATTTTGAGTGCATTGTTAAAAGTTTTAGGGGTCGTTTGATAGAGTGTGTTAACAAAACTAACGTATGCATTAATTTGGTGTATTAATAATATCATGTTTAATCATTTTTCGTGCTATGTATAACTAGGGAGACTATTCTATCCTAATTTCTATCTCACGCCTATATAAAGGGTAACATATTACCTTAAAATGGCATCTCAAAAATGTCACAAAATCTTAGAATATTTGACTTTCTTTAAGAGAGAAAGCTCCTTGCCAAGAGCAATCCACGACTCTCAACCCAAGGCAAGAGGGCAAGAGGCAGATTCATAGAGAATAGCAGAAGAAAAGTCTAATCGAGGATACTTTTGGCTAGTCTAAGATCATTAACCAAGATTGAAAGATTCAACTAAAGAAGAGGAAGTTAGGAACTTAAAGGAGAAAGAAGATTTTGGAAAACATTTTAAATTACTTAAGAGTTGTCTTTGTTTTTGGTTGATTCACATGTAAAAGATCACCCCCCCCCCCCCATACTTATTTATAGATGGTTCTATATAGAAGATCTATATTATTCTATGATTTTCTACAAATATCATCTCTCGAATTTATATTAGTAGCTTTATTTTCTACCCTAGAATATCTAGATATTTCTATAAGATGCTTATCTTAAATACTACACTAGACGATTCTAGAAACTAATCTATGATATTTGAAAAAAAAAAATTAACTTTTTCTCACTCTCCTGTAAAGTAATTTTTTGAAAACTAGCTGAAGCTTATTGCAGAAGAACTCAATCAATGTTTTTAATGTTCCTGCGTGAAGATCTCAATAGCTTTCTTTTGACTCCTCCTACTTCTTCAAATGATAAAGTTTTTTCATAATCAATTGGTTATGCAAACAAGCAAGAATATTTACTAGCAAAGTTCTAATATTTTGGAGCTTGTGCCTACCAGTTATATTATCGGGAGAAATACCCGAGTTGGTAATGATTTGATCATCAATTATTTGTGAAACCTTGGCATTATAATAGGATCCACCATCAAATTCTTTTTTCTAGCTCTTCAATAGCTTGTCTATCAGCTTTAGAGCTGGGCAATTACTTAGAAATACATTTTGTGCTACAGCCCTTCCTATCTGACGCTCCATCTGAAATTGAAACTTCAATTTCAGCTTCTTTATAATCTATTTGGCCTTTAACTTTATCATCTGCTTGAAGTATTTGTTTTGTGTTAGTATTTGTTCTGACACTGTTTGTTTACGATCTACTTCTTTGATTTCTTTGATAACAACTATCACAATACCAATATGAACATCTTCAGAAGTTTCTTACTTCATACCATAGGTAGTAGTATTTTGCTTCTCCACGTGATTGACTGCATTGTATTTTGAATTCTCTATTAAGTATCTTACAAGGTTGATGAAAATCATGATATCTACTGCTCGAGCCTCATCTAAGAAACACCTTTTATAGTCTCACACGTTAAGACACTCTTTCTTGAGATGAGATGGTGGGATCTTACAAGGAATTAACATCAAGAAAAGTGAATTACTCTCTCAGGCGTATAGAACAATAGGGATCTAATAGAGTGTGTGTTTCAAAAGTTGTATTGTTATTGTTGTCGCGTTCTAAGTGATAAAGCATTGTAGGATTATATTTCCTGAGTTATAAAGGAACATTTATCAGTTATTGTTGTGAGTGTGTCTTGGGTTCTTAGTTAGAGTTAGCCTGGAATTGAGTATTGAGGTCTACATTAAACTAGATCTCACTACAAGAAAAACTCTTATTGTTGTGAGTGTGTCTTGGGTTCTTAGTTAGAGTTAACGTCCAGTGCACGCTGCTTGTGTGTATGATCAGCCTTCCAGTATGTTGATATCAGTTCCTTCAACTTTCGATCACACAACTATATAGCTCACACGTGCTTCATCCGTTTGGCCTTAACAAGCTCGTCTAATCTTCAATTGCCTTTAATTTCCAGTTTGTTCTCACCCAATTTCAAGAAGTCGTTCTAGATCTTAATTTCCAGTACACACTGCTCCCAACTAGTCCTCAAATCTGCTCACTTGTCATTT
The DNA here is from genome assembly GCA_000787875.1 of Solanum virginianum. Taxonomy (NCBI): domain Eukaryota; kingdom Viridiplantae; phylum Streptophyta; class Magnoliopsida; order Solanales; family Solanaceae; genus Solanum; species Solanum virginianum. Next base: position 11,057 of record DF363112.1, read on the forward strand.
TAATGGCTATGACCATATGTGCCTCCAGTTTGATTCCATGTTTTAAAGCGCTTAAAAACTCACAATAATTCCATGTTTTAAGCGTCGTAAAAGTAATGTTTTCATGACTCATCAATATTGATGAGTGATTTCTTCATTTTTTCCCCCTATTTTGTTGAATTCTTTTGTTATTTGAGGTACGACTGATCGAACTAGGTGAATTATCGATTTATATTGAGTTACTTTAATAAGACGTGTTATCTGAACTCACATTCCGATCGTTTTTGGAGTAAAGTTGAAATTTTGTGTTCCCTTTTCCTATTTTGATTGAGTTATTTACTCTTTTCGTTTTTCTCCTTTCTATTATAAAATTTTTGGTTATTTGAGCTATATTGTTATCTATGGATCCTGTGTGTGTTTCTTTTCTTTTTGTTTGATTTGGATTGTGAAACTGATGATTTTAAACTAGATATTAGTATTATAATCTACTTCATTTGAGTTACTTTAGCAAGGATGCATTCACCTATAGGTGGCAAAATAAGTCCAAACATAAGCCACCCGCCCATAATTTTAGAATTGAGCTAATTTTCAGCCCAAAATAATTTAGCCCATTATAAAATGATTTTGAGCTGAGCCCAATAAAATTTCCACTTCAGCCCAATGTATCATTTGTTTTGTATGTTTAATGTTAGTCTTCAATTAAGCGGGTTAAATTGGGAGGGTCATGACCCAACCCGAATTTTAACTCATTTGAGCCCAAAGTACATTTGGACGGGTCAGGATCCAACTTGATATTTAATGCAACCCATTTTAACCTCCTCAATTTTAGCCGAACCCGCCATTTGACACCCCTACGTTCACTAATCAAATGTGCTTTTTGCTCCAAATAGAGTTTCATTGGCTTCAAATTGATCCCAACCCCTATTCCAATGGCCCTTAAATATATTGTCCAAATCTATAGCTTTATGGTTGTCAACATCAAACAGCCATAAGTGATGCAAATCTGCAAATGAGCATCGGCAAATCTATAATGAAAGCTAGAAATAATTTCAGAGTATAGGAATCTTAATTACGATAGTTGTGTAACTTTTTATGCTGGCTCTGTTTTAGTTGTCTGTTCAGCTGCATAATGACCTAATTTTTTTTTATTTTCTTGCACTGTTGCAAACATTGCTGGCTAGCATCTCCATTTTAACATGTTTTTGTCCAATTGTCATTCGTCCAGCTCGTCGTTAAGCTATTCATTCAGTCCATTTATTTCTATCTGTTACCAAGTGTTATTTAGTTGTGGTTATCTGCATAATGACACAAAATAGATGTTGGATTATTGGTTGATGCATCCCAATATTTTCTTAATAGATTTTTCTTATTTCTTGCAGCGTTTGTTGATGTTTCTAGATATCACTCGACAAGAATTGAAACTTGAAGCTATTTTTTTGCCCAACTTCGTTCATGATTCTTCAGTGAAGATACAAGTTTAGAGGATGCACTAACTTGTTATTATTTTTATGAATGTTATGCAAAACTTTGGATACTATCTATAATTTTTGTTAAGCAAATTGAAGTTAATATGGGATGCTGTCAACCAATTTATTGTAATAAATTGCACTCTTTCTCCATCTTTCTGCCCTCACTACTTTTTGTATCAAGTTTTTAAGTAATTTATTTTAATATTTATTGATGAATTTAGATTCTTGTGATATCAATTGATTTATATAGGATCTCTGTTGTCAATCAGAGACGAATTATTGTTTGTCTCTAAAGGTCAATCTAGGATAGAATTGTTGCTCATCTATAAAGCTATTCTAGGACCAAATTATTGTTCGTCTGTAAAGCTATTCTAGGACTGGTTGATATGGTCGCTAGATATATTCTAGGACAAGATTTTAAGTGGTCTCTAATGCGATTCTAGGACCAAGCCACATGTCATCTCTAAAGATTTACTATGACCAGGTTGTGGAAGGTCGCAAATGAGGATTAACGACCCGAATTCCAAGATACAAATGGTCTATTTGAGACCAGATATTTGGTCTTTAAAAAGGATATAACGATCACATTTTTTCTCGTCTCAAAAAAACATATAGGGACCAGGCTGTGGAAGGTTGCAAATGAGGATTAATGACCCGAATTCAAAAATATATATGGTCTATTTAAAACTAGATATCTGGTCTCTAAAAAGAATATAACGACCACACTGTTTTCCGTCTCAAAAAATATATAGGGACTAGCCTTTTAATCTCGTCCTAATTGGCTATTAGCGAAGGAAGCATTTGTGACCAATGGCGACCACACTTTTCTGGTCCCAAATGGGTAATTTGGGACCGGATTTTAACTTTTAGGGACTAGATTTCCCTTCCTTAGAGACTGTTGCTCTTGTAGTGTCTAGTTTATGTAGAGGGCAATAGAGATATTGCTTAAGCTCATTTTGTAATAGAGTTATTGCAAGTAAAAGGGTGGAGAGTCTAGTGTCTAGGTTGCATAAGTTTGTAATAGATGACTTTGCTCTGTGCATCTTAATGAAGTTTGATTGGAAAATCCTGTGAAACATGTCATCATCATTTCTCTCTTGAGTAATAAGTTTTTTCACCTAAAAATTTTATGTTCTTATCATCTGCATTGTACTTTTTGTTATATCATTACTATATCGAGGGACCTAATCTCAAATGGTGGACAACATTGGATCATCCTTCACTGAATGAATTACAGGGACCAATTATTAGTTTATAATAGCAAAAATAACATTTGACTTTTTTATTTTCTTTTTATTTGTCTAATATATTAAAAATAATTTTTCTTTACCATTCCATTTTAACAAATCACGAAAAAATTAATTATTTTTCATTTATTTTAAGCTTTATCATTCATTAATCACTTCCAATCTCATTGGAACACTCGTAACTAAATTCAAAATGTACAAAGTATATTTAAAAAGTCAAATGTTATTTTTGCTGTAATTGTTTTCTTGTTTATGATTATGTGTAAAATTTGAGGGTCGCCTCAAAGTAATTTATATATTATGAAAGAAGAAAAAAAAACCCTATTACCTTGGTCCTTATAATTCTTTATATATATATATATATCTTTAATAGAGATATGTTGATTTTTTTTCTTTCAACTAACATAAGCATGTGAATTACTTTTTAGGTATAATTTAAAGAAAACGAAAAAAGGAATATCAACTAAAAAGGGGTTGTAACTACGATTGACAACAGCAATATATTCAGTGAAATTTCACAAGTAGAACTTGGGGAAGATAAAATATACGCAAATCTTAATAAAAAAAAACTTAATTATTAGAGGTCAAATCATACAACATATTAGTTCCACTTTTTATTTTAGTATAAATGGTTTGTCTTTTCCAAAATTTTTAAAAAAAAATAAAAAAAAAGGTGTAATAGAAAAATAAAGGAATTAAGAAGAAGAAGATCATTGAAAAAGGTAGAAAGCAGAGAGAAAATCATTTTATTTTTAGGATAAAATACAATAAATGAGAACCTCTTTATTTATGTGAGGGAATAACTTGGTCCCAAAATAACTAGTCCTAATGTGTCTCGTAAAAATTATTCTAGAAAAATCAAGTGGAGAAAACTTTAGTGAAGAGAAAAAAATAGACATAGCTAATAATACACATTTTGAATACGTTATTAAAATTCTGAGAAATCGTTTAGTAGAATATATTAGCAAACTAATGGATACATTAATTTGGTATATTAGTACTACCATGTTGCAAACTAATGTTGCAAGTTCAAATCTTTTTATGTAATTTTTCTTGATATTTTAATTTTTACTTTAGATTAAGCTTTTCTTTCATTAGAAAAAAATAAAATTAATTGAAAACAGTACTTAAATATATTATATATGTGCTAGTAATTTCTGTTATGATGACGTGTGAGTAACAAAATATTTTTTTTTTCCAAAACAATGAAAGAAATTGAATTATTGAGAATAAGAATCTCAATAATCTCTCTTTATTTTTTTTCCTCTTTTTCTTATTTTATCACAAAAATAGCTAAATTAATATTTTAATTTGAAGTTTCAATGGACTTGAAGAATTATTTTATTTAATAGAGTATTAAAAAAATGTTTGATTTCTCTAAGTCAACTAAATAAAAAAATAACGATAAAGCAATTAGAGATATCGTCACCTGCTTCTGAAAAAACAAACACTTAATTTTAATAATCTAAAACTAGATCTAGCCAAAAAAAAAAAAAACTTTAATTTTAAATCATGATCCGAATCTTGATGACGAAATAAGAATATCCTCAATCATATATTGCTAAAGCAATACCTCATTTCAATTCCAAATGATTTCAAGAGTATTATGATCTGTTGGAGTAAAGTAAAAGTCTATTAAAAAAATAGACTTTTTGTGTTGAAAAATACTCCAAACAATTAAAAAAAAATAACTTCTTCAGATATTTAAAAAGAAATTGAGTTAATGAGATGATAATTTAGGTGTATACAAACATTTTGTCCAATCAGTATTGAAGTTTGGATCTCAAATTAAATATAAAAATTTAAATATATTTTTAAAACTTCAACTCTTTTATAAACCTCGTCTAATATCTTCATAGCCCTAACAATCCCCTCAACTAATACATAGTTGTAGGCTTCTTTCCCTTTTAAGCGAAGAAAGTAATTATCTTAATAGATAATAATATTACTATGGATTTAAGCCAAAATTAATCTATTGCAGTCCATAAACTATGGATTTAAGCCAAAAATAGCCGTATGGTGTGATATGTTGTATCCAAAAAAGGTAATTTGTTGGCCACAAAATTTAAATTTGTGATTTTAAGTTTCCATTTTTAACTTCCTATTAATGGCATTTATGTTTAGCTACTGTTTTAGCCTCATGAAAATAATATTTACATTTAGCAACTTCTTTTCTTTTTGTTAGGTACAAGATTATATTGAGACAAAGGGAATAACAATTAATATTGGAAGTCATAATAATTAACATTGTAAGTCATAATAATTAATAACTTAAAATATTTAAAAAAATATATATAAAAAGCAGTTTGATTGATCCTCGAATCAGTGCCGCATAAACAGTTATGTATTTCAAAATTTAATACTAAACATCGATTAATAATAAAGCGTGGTAAAATAATTATGTCAATTATTGTTTTCTTAATAGGTGTGCCAAGGCGAAATGTGAAAAGTAAAATAAAATAGAGGGAGTAATAAAAATCAAACGGATTATTGTTATTTGTTCTTTTCTTATACACTAGTTTCTGGACATGTTTGTTGCACGTGTATCCCATATAAATTTATATAAACTCATTAGAACGATAATAATTCCATAAAAACATACGTTTAATGAGTATTCGAATGCAACAATTACAAACAAATTTTTATGAGAGTAACAACAAACGCTTGAGATAGTTTAGAGAGAATGCTATTGTTTTATGATGTACATCACAATTACTGATAGTTTATATCTGATTTAATATATATATATATATATATTT
>DF363111.1:13799-36732 GCA_000787875.1 Solanum virginianum
GAGAAGCAATAGAAGAGAAGCCATTTACAAACCTCAGGTAATAACGCGCCAAGCCCAAGAAACTTCTAATATTCGATGGAGTAGCCTAGGGCAATTTTTAATCACCTCTATATTCTTAGGTTCCACCTTAATGCCATTACCCGACACCACATGCCCTATAAAAGCAACCTCTTTCAACCAAAACTCATATTTTTCATATTTAGCATACAACTGACCCTATAAAGTTGCCGATAATCAATGCACATTCTAAGAGAGTCATCCTTCTTCTTCACAAATAACACTGGTGCACCCAAAGGTGACTTACTAGGCCTTACAAAACTCTTTTCCAACAAATCCCTCAATTGCTCTTTCAACTCCTTCAACTTCGCCCAGGCCATATGGTAAGGGGGTATAGAAATGGGTTGAGTGTCGGGAAGAAGGTCTATACCAAAGTCTATTTCCCTTTCGAGAGGAACACCAGGAAGCTCATCGGGAAAGACATTAAGGAACTCATTAACCACCAGAAATGATCCATAGGAAGGACTTTGGACTCAACATCCCTAATTCTCACATGATGATAGAGACACCCCTTAGAAATTAACTTTTGGACTTTAAGACAAGAAATAAATCTACCATTGACCACCATATCACAACATTCTCACTCAAGGATGGGTTCATTTGGGAATTGGAATTTGACCCTATGGGTTCTACAATCAATAAAAGCATAATATGCACGCAACTAATCAAACCAAGAATGGCATCAAAATCCACCATATCTAACTCAACAAAATCACAAGGCAAGATTTTATTTACGCAATATGAATATGGGACAATTTCTATAGACTCTTTTAGCAACAATAGACTCACCAATGGGGGATAGACACTTCATAGGGTCCATACAATAATTTGGGACTAACATGAAGTTTTTTGGCAACAAAAAAAGTAATAAAAGAAAGAGTGACACCTGGGTTTATCAATGCATACACATCAAAATAAAAAACCTTTAACATACTAGTAATGACATCGAGTACCTCATCTACCCATTATCTTCCTTGAAGAGCATATAATCTATTTTGCCTTGGAGCATCCCCTTGTTGGCCTCCTCATCCCTTTGGTGCATTTGACCTTGGCCTTATGGATGACCATCCTACCTTTGTTTTGAGCACGAGGACAATCAATCTCCTTATGACCCACTTCACCACAACCAAAGCAAGTAATAGAATTTTTCAGTCATGTACCACTATGATTTCTTTCACACCTTTGGCACCTAGGATTCGGCACCCTACCACTACCACCTTGGAATCTTTGAGTATTATTAGCAAACCTCCTATTAGGAGCATTAGAAGACCCTTGTCCTTGGAACTTGTGGCCTTGAGAAAATCGGCCACCTTTAGAACCTTGGAATCCACCTTCAAAACGGGCCCTCTTGGCCTCACCACTAGGCTCTTTTCTCAACTTTTTCCCCTTTAGTTGTTCGACATAACTCATGAGACGGGAGAAATCCATATCACCTATCAATATGGCGGCTCGCGACTCCTCATTAACCAAGTCGAACACACCCATCTCAAATTTATTCATCCTAGACCTTGGCTCGGCCACCAATTGTGGAGCATATTTGGAGAGTTGGCTGAACTTGAGGGCATATTCCCTTACACTCATTGATCGTTGCTTTAAATTCATAAACTCCATCATTTTGGCCTCTCTTAGCTCAAGAGGGAAGAACCAGTTTAGGAATGCCACTTTAAACTCTTCCCTAGAGATAGCACCACTATTCCCCTTCTCCACCTTCCATTGAGTGAACCATATTTGGGCCACCCCTTTGAGTTGATAAGCCGCCAACTCCGCTTTCTCCTTTGAGTTAGCCCCTGTAATGGACAACACCTTATATACCTCATCAATGAATCCTTGAGGGTCCTCATCCACCTTAGACCCATGGAACTCCGGTGGGTTCATTCTAGTAAAATCCCTCACCCTTGAGGTTGGAGTAGGAGCATGAGAGGCTTGGGCCCCTAGGTTAATTTGATTTGTCATGGCATGGGCCAACATGGTAATAGCATCCCAAAACACTTCATGGGCTATCCCCCAATCTTGAGGGGCTTGAGAAGCGGGAGGGGTCGGTTGCTCCTCGGGAGTGCGGGCTCTTCTTCCTCTTGGAATAGGCATGATCTAAAATAGCAAAGAACATTCGTTAGAGGAAAAGTCTTACCTTATTTCTAAAGCACTAACAACGAAGGGAAACATTTTTGAAAATGCCTCATAGCCTCTTGTTCATAGTTGTGGTGCACTTCACAACCATGAACGAGACTCTAATCAATGTGGTGTGTTAGATTCCGAGTACCATTAACAACCTAGTGCTCTAATACCATCTTTGTCATGACCCAAGCCTGGGCCTGGACATGACACGACGAATGGAGAACCTGAAGGAACCCCAAATAAGCCTTTTATCATAACAATCACACATCTTGGCCACGAAAGCAAAACATCAACAACAAGAGACATAAAGAAGGGAAACGAAACTAAGGGAAATCTTGGATAATCATTAAACATTCAAGAGTCAAGCTCATAGCATAATTACATAAGTTGTTCCAACAACACCTCTATCATTAATTGGGTGGGGGCCAAGACACTTTCTGGGCTCACCCTCATAGTATCCAACGTTCAACATAAAGAGATAACAAAAGCAATAATCGTATCGCTAGTGTCCCCAGACTTGAGAACTCACCATAACTTATCTTCCAAAATGCCAAAGCTAACCTTGTGGAGAATGATCGCGAACTGCTCTAGTTCCTACATGGTAATATGATGTAGGCATAGAGTATACGTTAGTACGTTGGAATGTACTACGTATGTAGGATGCAATGCAACAAGACATAAGCCAATATAGTTGAAATGCATAATCATAAGCAATGGATAAGTATAATATCAATATGGCATGCATGATTAATGCTTGAAGTAAAACATGCTTGTAAATGATGTAACTTGTATAGAATATAATACATGTGTAGTGGGAGATAATAATCATAGACCAAGCAACTATTACTTAGAATCCAAGGCATGTCACCCCCTTAAAAGGTGATTGAGGTACCTACCCCTCAGCGTGATAGTACGGGTATGTCACCCCCCGATGAGGTGGTCCTCAACATGGTAGCACGGGCATGTCACCCCCCGATGTGGTGGTCAAGGTACACCCCTCAACATGGTAGTATAGGCATGTCACCTCTCGATGAGGTGGCCAATGTACATACCACTCAACATGGTAGTACGGGCATGTCACCCCCTCAACAAGGTGATTGGGCATGTTACCCCCCAACAAGGTGTGGTCAACTTGCAATACTATAGATATTTTTCATGAATTCAATACATACGTACAATCCTTTAATCATCAAAAAGACCCTTGGCTTTTAAACCATGTAATAGATTATTAGTAGCTCAAGAATCCTTGTCAAGATATTTTATCAAACACTTGGTGGGTGTGTAATGCTAGCTCAAAATCATGCAATTCAAGAGTGAAATAATATGAGAAAGTTCAATGTAAATCAACCCACCAACACATAGTAAAACATTCATGTAATATACCTTGAAACCCACCATCAAATCTCATAGTAGATCATAATTTTATAGCTAAAAACATGCATAGTCTCAATAGACAAAATCAATTCATAGTATAAGCTTGATATAGTCAAACATGCATAATCAATCAACATTTCATGAAACCCCAACATAATTTGTAATCAAAATCCATAATAAGAGATACTCATAGATGAATCAACTTGAAAACATGTAATTTTCATAAATAGGAGAATTAGGCTCCATGGGTGAGCATACCTCAAATTTGGGGATTTTCTTGATGTAGACTTGAAGAGAACTTGAAACTTGAATGAAGTTCTTAAGATCCGAAATTAAGCTTGAGACAGTTGAATTTGGATGAAATATTTAGTTATATCTTAGAGAGGGTTTTGAGAGTGTCTTGAGTGAAATAGAGTTGAAAAATGGCTAATTATAGGTGTTTTCACGCATGTGTGGGCATGGGGCTATAATCCCAAGGCCTTTGGGCCAAAATGAAAAATGAAGGAAGTGCTAACACTTCTCTGTGACAAGTCCACATCGTGGAGCCATCGCGAAGTACTCTGCGCCCAGTCTGCGTCGTGGTCTGGTCGAGGATGCACACTGGATAAAAAAAATTGCAAAAATGAATTTTCGCTACGGGTCCGCTAAAATCGGGGTTATACCCACTTCCCACTCAATTTTGCCCCTGATCAAGAATACAAAGTTAAATATTTTATATCACACAAGGATTTTAAGATGTATGGAAATTATGACTGGGCTTTTTCGAAGCACATGTTTGGGGCATTTATTGGGAGATTCAGGAATATTCATCCCCGAATATCAAAGAAACATGCGTAAGTGAAGTAATTATGAAGATTCCAGCCTGACATGAAAGCAAAAATGCACTTAAGAATCAATTTAAAAAAGTCTCAACATGAATGTCAATAATCAACATAAACTTGTTACCATGAACATGAATACAAGCAAAAATGACATGAGGGCTGAAACTTAAGACTTGAAATCATAGATGAGACTTAATTTATTACCTTTGGCTTGAGTAGAGTGGAAAAGGTATGGAGATCGCTTTTTATTGTCTGCTTCAGCTTCCCACATGGCTCTTTCACCTTGGTGATTCCTCCAAAGGACTTTGACGGATGCTACATCTTTGATCCTCAACCTCTTCACTTGCTTATCCAATATCTCTATCGAGATTTCTTCATAGGTCAAGTTATCTTCTAAAATACCCACAACTTCTAAGGGAACTATAGCACTTGGGTCACCAACACATTTTCTCAACATAGACACATGGAAGATCGGATGAACCATATTTATATCCATAGGAAACTCCAATTCATAGGCAACCTTACTAATTCTTCTCAAAATTATATAAGGCTCCACAAACATTGGGCTTAATTTCCCTTTCTTGCCAAACCAGACACACCCTTTATGGGTGAACCTTCAAGTAAACCTAATCATCAATTTTAATCTCAAGATCTCTTCTTCTCACATCGGAATAAGACTTTTATCTACTTTGAGCCATCTTCAATCTCTCCCTTATCAATCTCACCTTCTTCAAAGCGTCCATAACCAAATACGAGCCCTACAAAGCCATCTCTCCCACATCAAACCACCCAACTGGGGATCTATAATGCCTACCATATAAAGCTTCAAAGGGAGCCATACCAATGCTAGATTGGTAGATATTATTGTAAGCAAACTCAATAAGTGGAAGATGTTCATCCCAACTACCCTTAAACTCCAAAACACAAGCCCTAAGCATATCCTCAAGAGTTTGTATAGTCCTCTCGGCATAGCCATCCATTTGAGGATGAAAAGTCGTGCTATGCTTGACCTTGTTACCAAAACCCCTTTGGAAGGATCTCCAAAAATGAGAAGTGAGTTGAGTAGCATGATCTGAAATGATAGAATAGGGTACCTCATACAATCTAACAAACTCATTAATATACAACTTGGCATAATTTTCGGCACCATAAGTTGTTTTAACTACTAGAAAATAAGCTGACTTTGTCATTCTATCCACAATAATCCAAATGGTATTAAAGTGTTTCCTAGTCTTTGGCAACCTAACCACAAAATCCATATTGATCTCTTCCCACTTCCAAGTAGGAATTTTTATGTCTTTTGCTAGGCCACCCGACCTTTGATGTTCGGCTTTCACTTGTTGGCAATTGTGACAACCAGCTACAAGATTGGCAATATCTCTCTTTATACTACCCCACTTATACACCTCCCTCAAGTCTCTATACATTTTTGTGGAACCGGGGTGAATATAATAGGATGAATTATGGGCCTCCTTCAAAATCAACTTCTTCAAGTCATAAAAATTAGACACACACAACCTACCTCGGTACCTAAGGGCACCATATCCCCTTTGGAGAAAACCTCCACTTTACCATACCTCACCAAAGCCTTTAACTCTAGCAAGGTGGGATCAAGGTCTTGTTTTGACTTTGACTTTCTTAATCAAAGAAGATTTGGAACCATCAACAACCACTATGCCACCATTTTCAAATTCATTCAACCTATCCCCCAACCTAGCCAACCGATAAACTTCCCTAGTCACCTCCTTGTTACCAACATCAATATGAGCTAGACTACCTATAGACACTCTACTTAGAGCATTGGACATAACATTAGCTCTGCCTGGATGATAGTGCACACTCATGTCATAATCCTTAAGGAGTTCTAACCACCTTCTTTGTCTCAAGTTAAGATCTTTTTGTGTGAACAAATATTGGAGACTCTTGTGTTCGGTAAACATATCTACCTGAATCCCATGCAAATAATGACGCTAAATTTTCAAACCAAACACCACGACTGCCAATTCAAGATCATGGGTGGGATAATTTCGCTCATGCATCTTAAGTTGTCTATAACCATATGCTATAGCATTGCCATTTTGCATCAAAATACACCCCAAACCAACTCTTGAGGCATCACAATAAAACCCAAACCCTTCTAACACTTCCGGTAAAGACAAAATAGGAGTGAACATAAACTTGTCTTTCAAAGTTTGAAAATTCTTTAGACATTCATCGGTCCAAACAAAATTTCCATTCTTTTGGGTCAAATTTGTCATAGGGGAAGCAATAGAAGAGAAACCATTCACAAACCTCTGATAGTAACCCATCAAACCCAAGAAACACCTAATATCCGTCAGAGTTAAGCACCTAGAAAAATTCCTTATCACCTCCATCTTCTTAGGGTCCACTCTAATTCCTCCTTGGGAATAAATCAAGATATCATCAATAAAGACTATCACAAACATATCAAGGTAGGGTTTAAAGACCTTATTCATGAGATCGATAAATATTATCGGTACATTAGTCAAGCCAAAAGACATTACCACAAATTCAAAATGCCCATACCTAGTTCAAAAAGCCTTTTTGGAAATATCACACCCCCTTACCTTACTTGGTGGTATCCATACCAAAGATCAATCTTAGAAAAGTGAATAGCCCCTTATAGCTGATCAAATAGCCCCTTTTGGTAAATGATATTTTTTCTTTATAGTGACTCTATTGAGTTGCCGATAATCAATGCACATTCTAAGGGAACAATCCTTTTTCTTTACAAATAACACCAGTGCACTCCAAGGTGACTTGCTAGGACTTATAAAACCCTTATCCAACAAATCTCTCAATTGACCTTTTAGCTCCTTCAACTTCATCGGAGCCATACGATAAGGGGGATTGGAAATGGCTTGTATATCGGGGAGGAGGTCTATACCAAAGTCTATTTTCCTTCTGGAGGAACACCAAGAAGTTCATCAGAAAACACATAAATAAACTCATTGACATCAGAACCGATTCAATAGGAAGGGCTTTAAACTCAACATCCCTAACCCTTACAAGATGGTAAATGTAACCCTTAGAAATTAATTTTTGAGCTTTAAGGCAAGAAATAAATCTACCCTTGACCACCACATTACAACTTTCCCACTCAAGGACGGGTTCATTAGGGAATAAGAATCTAACTTTACGGGTCCTACAATCAATGGAATGATTATATGCATATAACCAATCCATCCTAAGAATAATATCAAAATCCACCATGTCAAGTTCAACAAAATCATAAGGCAAGACTTTATGCAATACAGACACAGGATAATCTCTATAGACTCTTTTAGCAATAATGGACTCACAAATGGGGATAGACACTTCATGAGGTTCACATAACAACTTGGGACACATATGAAGCTTATTGGCAACAAAAGGGGTAATGAAAGGAAGAATGGCACCTGGATCTATTAATACATATATATTATAATCAAAAACCTTTAACATAATAGTAACAACATCTAGCATATCATCCACTTCTTGCCTTCCTTGGAGAGCATAGAACCTATTTTGCCTTGGAACACCCCCTTGTTGCCCTCTCTTTGACCTTTGACCCAAATTAGCACCTTCGCATTGAGAAAGGCCATCTCTACCCTTGTGTTGAGCATGTAGACAATCAATAACCTTGTGACCCCTTCATCATAACCAAATCAAGCATTGGAGTTCTTCAAACATGGACTACCATGGTTTTTCCCACACTTTTGGCACCTAGGATTAGTCATCCCACCATTGCCATCTTGAAACCTTGGGTTGGACACCCCATCACTAGCAAACCTCTTGTTAGAGCATTGGAGGACCCTTGGCCTTGGAACTTTTGACCTTGTAGAAATCGGCCACCATTAGAACCTTCGCAACCACCCTCAAATCAAGCCCTCTTGGACTACCACTTCTTCTCTTTCTAAGTTTTTCCGCCTCAAGTTGTTTTGTATATGTCATGAGCAAAGACAAGTCCATTTCACTCACTACCATGGTGGTATGACACTCTTCATTCACCAAGTTAGACACTTCGGACACAACTTATTCATCCTTAATCTAGGGTCGACAATCAAATGAGGAGCATACTTTGAGAGCTTGTTGATCTTGAGGGCATACTCCATCACATCCATGGAACCATTCTTAAGATTCATAAACTCCATCATTTTGGCCTCTCTCAACTCAATAGGGAAGAACCGGTTGAGGAAGGCGACTTCGAATTCCTCCCAAGGAATAGTATCATCGTTTCATCTCTCTAATTTCCATTGAGCTAACCAAATTTGGGCCATACCTTTGATAGTAGGCCACTAATTCTGCCTTTTCCTCTGAATTTACATCTACGATTGATAGCACCTTATACACCTCCATCGATGAACTCTTGGGAATCTTCCTCTGCCTTGGACCCATGAAACCCTGGAGGATTCATCCTTGTGAAATCCCTCACCCTAGAGGCTGGAGTAGGAGCATGAAGATTTGCGCCCCTAGGTTTATTTGGTTGGTCATAACATGGGCAAACATAATGATGGCATTCCAAAACTCAGCAGCCATCCCTCCATCTTGAGGAGCATGCAGAGCGAGAGGGGCCAGTTGCTACTCAGGTGTACCAACTCTCCTTAGTGTTTCTCTTGGTAATGACATGATCTAGAAGAGCAAAAGAGCATTCGTTAAGGCAGAAACCTTATCTTTACACCTAAAGCACAACATAGACCATGAAGAAGTAAAACATTTCCTAGAACGCCTCATAGCCTCCTATTCATAGTTATGGCGCACTTCACAACCATGAATAAGCCTCTAATCGACGCGGTGTGTTAGATTTTGGAGGACCATTAATAATCTAGTGCTCTGATACTAAGCTTGTCACGATCCTAACCTAGGGCCTAGATGTGACACGATGAATAGAAGTTCGAAGACACCCCAAACAAGCCTTTTAGCATATCATGTACACATTCTTGGCTGCGGAAGCTAAATAAGACAATAACAAGAGTCAATTATTCAAAAAAGGAAATGGGACTAAGGAAAGTCGATCATAATCATAGAAACATATGGAGAGTTAAGCGCACAAGCATATACAAATGTACGATCCAATAACACCTCTACTTTTGAATGGAGCAGGGGCCAAGACACTTCCTGAGCTCACCCTCATGATAATAATTATCCAACATAAATCATGTAATAATTCATCAGCAACTTGTGAATTCATGTCATGTAATTTCATCAAACACATTGTGAGTTCATGACACTTGTTCAAAGTCATACAATTCAAGAGTAAAATAAGAAGAGTAAACTTTATTTAAATCAACCCACCTATACTATAGTAAAACACTCATTTTGGGTATCTAGAAATTCATCTCAAAATTCACAATAGTTCATAGTTTTCATAGTTCACATCATGCATAACTTCAGTAGATATAAATCAACTCATGGTATGCGATTAAAAATTGAATCATGCATAATATATCAATGCTTGATAAAACCTAACATAATTTACGTTCATATTTCATAATAAGAGATACCTATAGGTAATACAATTTGAAATCATACAATTTTCATAAAATAAGAAGGTTGGGCTCCATGGGTAAAAGGACCCATGGATGAAGACCCACATACCTTAAACTTGGATTTTCTTGAAATTGACTTGAGCAAGACTTGACACTTGACTTGGGTCCTTGAAATCCAAAGTGAGCTCTTGAAATTGTTTAGATTTAATAGAGGGTTTGATAGTGTTTTATTTAGAGTTTGAAGGTGAAAAATATTTAAATATAAAGTTTTTCACGTTTAACTGGGCATTGGGTCATTACCCAAATGCCCTTGGAGGAAAGAAGAAACTAAGGAAAAACTTGTACTGGTCCACGTCCAGTCTGCGATGCAGACCCATTGTGGAGATAATTTTGTGTTGATCCATGCCCAGTTCGTATCACGGCTTGGTCACGAATGCACACTAAAAATTGGAAAATGAATGAAAATTATTTTTTGCTACGGGTCTTCTAAAATCTGTGTTGGACTCAATTCCCACTCAATTTTTTCCCCTATCAAGAATATGAAATTAAAATTTTGAAATCATGCACAGATTTTGAGATATATAGAAATTATGATTTTGGGGCTTTCTAAAGCATATGAGGGGAGTTTCACGTTAGAACCCTCCTAATTCTTATTAACTAGATCAAGATAGTAATGAATAGGAAAATAGATCAATTAACAGGAGTCGATGTGATCCCTCTCGTCTAATCAACTGAACTAGATCAAGGTGAGATTGTACTGGAATAATAAGTAAGGGTTAGTAATATCACATTGGGAGGATGGATCAAATCACGTAGTTAAAATTTACCTCTCGCCTGGATCAAAGGGCTTGGTAGACTTAACATACCGTTCTACAAGCCGCACACTAGAAAATGTTATGATTATTTGGTGATAGTAAGTTAGGAATTCATTAGGAACAAAATATCCTAGTTACTTCTCTCACTGGTTTAACAACACTTACTTCTAGTTAAGGTTTATATTCTTGAAATTACAAAATTCTCCCTTTTCAGGAGATAAGTAGGTTAATTTATTTGACTTGCTTGCAATTACTCTAAGTCTAGACCATATTTCCTGTGGGTTCGACACTAACCTTGGTTGGGTTATATATCTTAATAACAACCTCTTAAACCATCAAAAAGGAGGTGTAGCTTAGGAGACATCATGATTTTGGCACCGTTGCCGCGGAATACAGATGAAGACTAGTTTAATTTGAGTAATTTAGGAATTAATCCTTATTTCCCTCATCTTACATTTCTTGTTGTTTTTGTTTTTTTATAGCGTGCAGGTGTAGTGTATGCCCAACACTCATAGTCTAGGCAAATCCTTGACTCCTTTTGACCCTAAGATTGACAAGACACTAAGAAGAATGGCCTAGTATAGTGCAAAAAATAGTGCCAATGATGCAGTGAATACAACACTAAACCAAAACAATAATAATAACCCACCACCACTAAAGGATGTAATCCACTACCACAAAATCTTCAAAGTATGGTTAACACATGGGTCGGGTCGTGATAGGTGGTATTATAGCTTAAGGTTCACTGGACTAACTGTACAGGGCTACCATTTAGTAGATTCCTATGGATAGGTGCAGAGACGTACGTGACTTATCTCCAGGAGGCTACGAGATGATTAGAAAGCTTCTTTTGTTACTGGTTCTGGTTGTGTGATATCACCAATAGTCTAAGGGCAGAATCCAGATAGGGTAGTGTTGTATCATCAATACTAGATAGGGAGCAGCCCTGGAGGTTTGTCAGGACCCAAGCCTAGGACCTAGATGTGACAAGGCAAATGGGAACCCGAAGGGACCCCAAACAAGACTCTTAGCATATCATTTACACATCCTTGGTGCGAAAGTCTAACAAGAGAGTATAGATAAGGATAGAGGGGCTAAGGAAGTCTTAGATAGCCATAAACAATCATGAGTCAAGAACATAGCATAATTACATCACTTGTCTAACAACACCTCTAAACATAGACTTGAGCGGGGGCTAAGATACTTTCAAGCTCACCCTCATAGTATCATGAGTTCAACCTAAAGAGTAAACAAGGCAAGAGTAGCATGGCTAGTGTTCCCGAACTTGAGGACTCACTAAAGCTTATCTTCAAGATATTACAAGTAGCCACGTGGAGGATGATCATGAGGAGCTCTGGCTCCTACATAGTGATATCATATCAGCAAAAGTATGCGTTAGTACATTTGAATGTACCAAGTATGTAAGGATGCAATGCAACAAGACATAAGCTTATATAGTCAACATGCATAATAATAGACAATACATAAGTATAATATCAATATGACATGCATGAGCAATGCTTGAAGTAAAACATGCTTATAAATCATTCAACTTGCATGGACCATAACACATGTGTGGGAAGAGACCTCAACCGACATAGGATAAGACCAAGTGAGCTACAACTTGGAATCCCGATGATTACCACACATTGGTAAAGAGGTGGTCTACTTGCCAAGGTAAACCATATTTCAACCTTACAGGAGCCCATCCCATTTCAAAGAAGTAACCTTCCTTACGAGAACCCATCCCATTTCAGAAAGGATTTAAAGAGAAACTTCACCTTATGGGAACCCATCCCATTTCGAGAAGAACCTCAAGAGAAAGTGCACTAAATGGATCCACTAGTATTGCAAGGGTATAACATAGTCCTATATTGGAACATAGTCCAAGGAAAGAGAGCAATCCCTCCATCCATCATTGCTAAGGCTAATCCCACGAAATATCTATAAAAATCATACTTTAATAACTTGTAATAAACATGGAATCATGACATGAATAGCTCTACCATACTTGACCTCTAATGGTAAGCCTAACCTGAAACATGAGAAGAGATCATCATCAAATATTACCCTTGCATTAAAATCAAAGGCTCACAAGAGGTAAAATCTTTGAAAATAGGGATAAATTTCATACTTGCATAATTATATATATTTTCATGAATTCATAGCATATTTTATAGCCCATATACATCATGAAGTCACTTGACTTGTAAAACATGAACATATCTTGAGAATTCTTAACTTGGCATTTTATAAAACACTTGGTGGGTGTTTAATGCTTGTTCAAAATCATGCAATTCAAGAGTGAAATCATGTGAGAAAGCTTAATGCAAATCAATCACCAACATAATGTAGGTTCAAAACCATGGAATTCAAGAGTGAGATCATGTGAGAAAACTCAATGAAAATTAACCCACCAACATTTTACAAAACCCTCATGTGAAATACATCGATATCCATCATCAGATCTCATAATAGATCATAGTTTCATAACCCAAAACATACATAGTCTCAATAGACAAAATTAACTCATAGTGCAAGCTTGAAATAGATAAACATGCATATTTAATCAACATTTCATAAAACCCAACATATTTAATGCTTATAATTCATAATAAAAGAAACCCATAGAAAATACAACTTGCAAACATGTTATTTTCATGAAATCGGAACATTGGATACCATGGGTGAAGGGAGTCGATGGTTGAAACCCACATACCTCAACTTTGAGGATTTCCTTGATGAAGATTTGAATGAGAACTTGAAGCTTGAATGAATTTCTTGAGATCCAGAATGAGTTTGGGACACTTGAATTTGGGTGAAATATTTGGCTAAGTGATAGAGAGGGTTTTGAAGAATATCTTGAATGATATAGGGTTGAAAAATGACTAGATATTGGTGTTTTTATGCATAGAAGGGCATAGGGACAAGACCCCAATGCCTTAGGCCAAAACAAGAAGAGTAAGGAGGTGATAACACTGCACCGCAATGGGTCCGCGACGTGGAGCCAATGCAAATAGCTTCTGAAAATTGAAATCTTGGTGAAATTCATTTTTCACTACGGGACCTCTAAAATTCTATTTCTACTCATTTCCCACTCAATTTTGCTCCCTGATCAGGAATATGAAGTTGAATTTTTGATATATATGAAAATAACAATTATGGACATTTTTGAGGCACATTTTTGGGCACTTTTTGGGGTGTTTCAATATCTCCCCCTTGGAAACATTCATCCCCGAATGTCAAAGAAGTGTACATAAGAAGAATAATCATGAAAGAATCAGCCCAACAAGAATGCAACAATACACTTAAAAACTATTTTTAAAAAATCTCAATATAAGTGTCAAAACCACCATGATCTTGTCAACATAAACATGAATACAAGAATGACATAAGAGCTGAACATAAGACTTGAAATCACATAGGAGACTTGAATTATTACCTTAGTCTTGAATGGAATAGAAGGGATAAGGATATCGCTTTTGCATGTCTGCCTCGGCTTCCCATGTGGAACTTTCAACTTGTTGGTTTCTCTAAAGAACCTTAACGGAAGCTACCATCCTTATTTCTTAACCTCTTCACTTGTCAATCCAAAATTTCTACCAGAAACTCTTCATAAGTCAAATAATCTTCTACAACCCCCATGACATTGAAAGGTACAATAGCATTAGGGTTATGATGATGTTCACGCTCCAATTAGAAAGCGGTCCCTGTCAGTAATTAAGCTAACCGAAGGTTAGGGTCGAATCCACAGGGAATACGGGGCTTAACTATAGAGATCCACTACCAATCATTTCAAGCATCAATCACTAAAATCTGTAAATGGGGGTTTTCTTTGTAATTCAAGAATAAAAATAAAAACTAAAGTAACTATGTAGGCGGACAGTCAAATTTTAGGTCAACTTAGGGATTATGTAGGGTTTTCTTTGTAATTCCAGAATAAAAAAATAAAAACTAAACTAACTCTACAGGAAGACACTCAAATTTGGGGACAACTTGGGAATTGTGTTCCCCATGATTCATTGACTCAATTACCTTAGACAACATAACTCTAATTGGGAATTCGCATGCAGGACGGTAATTTAGGTTCTTCCATCCCTCTTGTGAAGGTGAAGGTCGACTTTTAACACAACTATGATTGGTGAATCGCATGCAAGATGATAACTTAGGTTCTTCCAGCCTTCTTGTGAAGGTGAAGGTCAAATTTCACCATGGCACTTGGTGGGCCACCATGGCTTGCCAACTAACCATTTACCTATTGTCCCAGTAAACCTCCCCTAGGTTAGGTTTGGTCGATTAGACGAGAAAATATCAACCAAATCCCGTCATCTACTTCCCTTTTCTACTTATTGTCCCTGCCAACCTCCCCTTGGTCAGGTTTGGTTGTAGACAAGAACACATCAATTGATCATGTCATCTACTTTTTTTTCCTATTCATTATTACCTTGGTCAGGATCATGATAGTAAGGGGGTTTGGTGTTAGCCACCACCAAACAACAATCAAAATGAAGAGAAATAGACAATACATACAAAACCCTACTCATAGAGAAGCAATAAATTTAGGTTATTTCAAGTCAACTACCCATGGTTCTCATAACCCCAACTTATGGGTGCTTAGCTACTCATGACTAAGGCAAAATCAATAATAATGCAAATAAATAATATAGTTGAGAGTTTACGCAAAGCAATGAAGAGCAAGGACACCTTCAAGTTGAAAACCACAAGCTTGGATTAATGGCAAATGAGTATAATGTGGGTTTTCAATACCCAAAAGTGGGTCTTCATATTGGAACATAAAAATCTATTCTAAAGCCTAAAAATGCTCCTAGAATATTTATAAAAAGCTATGAATGTTGACTCTCTTCTCCCTTTTTCTCAAATAAACTCTAACATAAAGTATATATATTAGTTACAAATTTAACCCTAAAAATTAAATAGAAAGGATAACTGGCAATAGGTACGTCGCATGGGTACGACTCATAGGGCAACTTATGAGTCATAATCGGGGTCTGGTATTCAGCAGTTGTCATTTTGGGGACTGTTATGATCTACTAGTATCAGTCGTTGTTTGGACTATAACTCGTATACTCCTTTCGTAGTTTAGGCCTTCAGTTCTTGGTCCAAAATTTTGGCTCTCTGTTTCTTGCTATGAACCCACATATACGAGTCGTAGGGAGACCTATGACTCATAGAGTGGCCTCATAGGGCTAACCTCTAATTAGTAGATTTCTAACTTTTGCTCTCTGTTTCATGCTATGAGATCATCCTACGACTCGTAGCTTGGGCTACGACTCGTAGGCAGGCTCGTATGTCTTGTATTTCAGTAAAATCTGCAACTTTCTCTCAAAATTATGCCATCCTAACTTTTTTGCAATAACAACACAAATACACATAAAAACCATAAAAAGCCACATTGAGAACTTGCAAAATCTCTCGTTTTAGGCACCAAATGTGTTGTAATTTGACAGCACATCAACACCCTCAACTTAGAACTATTGCTTGTCCTCAAGCGACTACTCAATCTAAGCTGACAATGAGAAACACATAGTAGTTACACTGATGGCATATACATCATTTACTTTAATTCAAGTACCAAACTCTCATTTTCAAAACCAAATTGCAAAGCTACTCAGCAAATGAAAACACAAAGAATGTATCCGGCAATCCAACTATGATAAGCAAAGGAATATCAACCATCCACAATCACTAGGTTAGTCATATGCTAATTATGAAGTGCAAATGCCCTCACAAAAAAGAAGTCTCTCTTTTCACTCAAAGTGCATTTAAAATTCAGGGACTGTGCAAGCATTCTCACTCTCACAAATGAAATTCATGCATAATGATCACCATAAGCTTGCCTCTATACTCCATTTTTGGACTGATGACAAAGTGGATTTGGATTATTTTATGACTTAATGGGCACAACATAGCCTCATGGGGCTTTGGTATGGCATTTTAGGCAAGTAGTGACTAAAAGTATCCTTGAACTATGTTTTTCACCACTATTACCTCAATAACTCATCCATTTTCATTAAATCCACCCTTATTCTTCCTTTTCAAGCTTTTCCCTAGGTGTATTCTTTCTCTTTTACAGTTGTGCCTTATTTTTTAACTCATTTTTGCTATCTTCTTCAATCCAAGGCACCTTTTCTTTTCTTTTCTTTCACCTGGCACATGACTTCTTCATCGTTTTTCTTTCTTTCCCAACTAACCACCTCATTTTCATTACTTTTACCATAACAAGGGCCATCATCAACTTAGGCTTTTAGACTAAGATGAAGTACATGATATTTATCCCCAAATTAGGGCAACTATTCGTAGCCACTCTCAACTTAGGCTTTTAGCCTCAACCAAGGTTCACATGTTCAAGGATAGACCGGGGTCAATATACTAGTATTTCATAGAACAAGGCTAGGCTAACTAGGTGTCATGAATGAATAGGTACCTGAAAAGCTCAAACACTTGGAACAAGTGATCTACTATCATATTTGGTAGGTCATTTAGGCAAAAGTGAGCTCACTAAAAGAATGAAGACCTAAGATCCTTTCCCAATTAACCACATCTATAGTCCAATTAAAGCTAACGAGGCAAGTTCTGAGTCAATACACAATGCATGAATGCTACAAAGTATGCTTACACTCTCATGACATTACATACACAATCAACATAGACAAACATGTCATGCTTCAAGGATCAACTAGCCTTTTCTTTATCAGAACAAACATTGCCAGATAATTACATGCATGATTGCAAAAATAACCAATAATCTCAAAAATTTTGAGGGCACCAAATTTTCAAAACAAAGAGCATTTAGAGACTATATATATATATATATATATATGCAAAAAGATATTGACTACTATATATCTACATGCCAGATAATTACATGCATGATTGCAAAAATAACCAATAATCTCAAAAATTTTGAGGGCACCAAATTTTCAAAACAAAGAGCATTTAGAGACTATATATATATATATATATATATATGCAAAAAGATAATGACTACTATATATCTACAAATTATCTACACTTCCTAAACATGCCGGTTCAACAAAAATTAAAAATATCTACAAGGAAAAAGAAACACAGCAAGAAAACCTCAAGATCAGAATTTGGGGTAGTTATGAATTAAGGGCTACTCAGACTTCACCCCCAATCCATAACTACCCACACCCCCTCGAAAGAAATGTATTTTGTCCACAATGTACAATACAAAATCAGAATAAGTACAAAGGGTCATACCTTGGGTTGCCTCCCAGGAAGCGCCTGATTTAGTGTTGCGGCTTGACTTAGTCCACTTGGTTACTTAGACTTTATCAATTTATGGAACCTTTCTCCTCTACAATTTTGCTTTTTCCTCCAGCTAGAACTTATGAATTGCACCCCTAATGTTTTTTTTTAATTTTGTATCATGCTCAAAGATTGGTGGTATAAGAATGAGGGGAATGAATACTAGATTTTACATGTAATTTGGAGTAGAGGCTCCCAACGTAAACTTCTTATAGACCGCAAGGGGCTTCAAATTTATATTAGCACCTAGATCACAAAGTGCCCTTGTAAACTCTATCTCTTTAATTATGCAGGGTATGGTGGGCATCTTTTCCACTGACTCGATGAGAAGAGTGTTGATGGATAGTTGTTTTAACATGGAGAGAGCATGCTTGACCTTGCTTTCCTCCTCCCTCTTCTTGAGTCTTTGAGGGGAAGGAGGAGGAGGCCTTGGGAAGGGCTTGTACTATTTTTACTCTTCAACTGATTCAATTACGACATCCTTGCCACACTCATCTCCTTTAACCATATCCTTATCTGTAACTATTTCCTCCTGAATATCTTCTACCATAATCAACAAAAGAGGATCAATAATACTCTTACCATACCCACTAGTAGCCTCCATACATTGCCCTTAATCCTCAGAATTTTGCAATGTATCACTAGGCAACGTACCATTCAGATGCTGCTTAAGTAGAGTCAATACCTGACCAAACTGTTGCTAAAGCTGTTTAATAGCCATAGAATAAGACTTTATTTTTTATTAATGCTTACAATTTCTGATCTCATTCCATATAGGGTCTCATCCTGTGTCTTATCCTTCTTCAACAGGTAATTAAACATCTCCTCAATTCTGGAACAGCTTGTGCCTGCATCGTGTTGGTATGGTGGCATATAAGGATCATTTCTAAAACCATCTCTACTACTCCACTCGATGTCTAGCCCCTTATTTTTTCTCATAATAACCACCCTGGCTATCCTGTAAGCATATTCTCTTCGATAAGTCCAATTTTGGTTTCCCTGACCTTGGCGCCAATAGTCTTGATTGGACCATTGGACGTTGGGGTGAAAATGTCACATCTGATTAGCTGAAAACCAAGTGTCCTCCTCATAATATAGCTCCTCGTACATGGGCGTACGTGAGGCTAATGTTGTGATTAGGAACACACCACACATCTTCTCTTTTTTTACATGTCCTGGAAAGAAACAAAACAAAGGTAACATACAAGAGAATCTAGAAATTAATACTTGAACTGACTAATAGTAAAATCAAGCAAAGAACCTAGTTGTATTCCCTGGCAACGGCACCATAATTTTTGATGATGTTCACGCTCCAATAAGAAAGCGATCGCTGTCAATAATTAACCTAACTGAAGGTTGGGTCAAATCCACAGGGAATATGGGTCTTGACTAAAGAGATCTACTACCAATTATTTCAAGCATTGATTACTAAAATCTCTAAATAGGGGGGGGGGTTTCTTTATAATTCAAGTAAAAATAAAAACTAAACTAACTCTACCAGAAGATACTCAAATTTGGGGACAACTTGGGAATTATGTTCCCCATGATTCATTAACTCAATTAACCTAGACAATATAACTCTAATTGGTACAGGTACGACTCTTAAGATGACCTACGAGTTGTAATTGGGGTCTCGTAGTTAGCACTTGGCGTTTTGGACCTGACTGTTATGATCTGCTAGTATGAGTCATTTCTTAGGCTATAACTCGTATGCTCCTTTCGTAGTTTAGGCCTTCCGTTCTTGGTTCAAATTTTTTGCTTCTGTTTCTTGCTACAAACCCACATATACGAGTCGTAGGGAGACCTACAACTTGTAGAGTGGCCTTGTAGGACTGACCTCTACTTAGCAAATTTCTAATTTTTGCTCTTTATTTCATGCTACGATATTATCCTACAACTCGTATCTTGGGTACGACTCGTAGGGAGGCTCGTATGTCTTGTATTTCAGCAAAATTTGCAACTTTCTCTCAAAATTATGTCATCGCGCATTTTCTGCAATAACAACACAAATACACATAAAAACCATAAAAAAGTCGCATTGAGAACTTGCCAAATCACTCATTTTAGGCACCAAATGTGTTGTAGTTTGACAGCACATCAGGTTACCCATGCATTTCCTCAACATAGACACATGAAAGACTAGATGACTCATATTCATATCAATGGGCAACTAAAACTCATAAGCGAGCTTACCAATCCACCTCAACCCCCTATAAGGACCCACAAATCTTAGATTCAATTTTTCCCTTCTTACAAAAATGAACCACACCCTTCATGGGTGAGACCTTCAAATAGACCCAATCACAAATCTTAAATTCAAGACCCCTTTTCCTCACATCAGCATAGGACTTTTATCAACTTTGGGCATTTTTCAATCTTTCTCTTATCAACCTCACCTTCACCATAGCCTCCATAACAAAATTGGGGCATAACAAAACAATTTTCCCCACCACAAACCATCCAACTTGGGGTTTAAAACATCTACTATAGAAGCCTCAAAAGGAGCCATATCAATGCTTGAATGATAGCTATTGTTGTAAGCAAATTCAATGAGTGAAAGATGATCATCCCAACTATCCTTAAACTCCAAACAAAATCTCTAAGCATATCCTCAAAAGTTCGTATATTTCTTTTAGCTTGGCCATCCATTTGAGGGTGAAAGGTCGGGCTAAGCTTTACCTTGGTACCAAGATCTCTTTGGAAGGACCTCCAAAAGTGAGAAGTGAATTGGGCACCACGATCCGAAATGATAGCACCCTATGCAATCTAACCAAATCATGAATGTACAATTTGGCATAATATTAGGTAACCCAACCATAAAATCCATATTAATATCCTCCCACTTCCAAGTAGGAATCTCTATATCTTGGGCTAGGCCACCCGGCCATTAATTTTCGGCTTTAACTTGTTGGGAATTATGACAATCATATACAAACTTAGTAATATCTTTCTTCATACCACCCCACCAATACACTTCCAAAAATCTCTATACATCTTTGTAGAACCGGGGTGAATAGAATTTGATGAATTATGAGCCTTATCTAAAATCTTCTTCCTTAAGTCATCAACACAAGGCACACACAATCTACCTTGATACATAAGGGCATCATCTCCCCCTTGGGAGAAAACCTCCACCTTACTGTCGGAGAAGTAACCTTCCTTACACTCATTGACTATGAGGGTGAGCCCGAAAAGAGATATCATCCCCGGAGTAGATAACTCACCAAACTTTCTTTGAGGATGATCGTGAGGAGCTTTGGTTCCTACATGGTAACATCATGTGGGCATATAGTATGCGTTAGTACGTTTGAATGTACTAAGTATGTAAGATGTAATACAATAAGAGATAGGATACATAATCAAAATGCATAATTAGATAATGGATGAGCATATAGCAATATGGCATGCATGACTGATACTTGAAATAAACATACGTATATAGAACATATTACATGTGTTGTAAGAGACTATCATGTCCAAGGCCTACCACCCCCTTGGGGAGGCTATTAAGGTATCAACCCCTCAATTGGTTGATGGTTATCAAACCCTACAATACATGGTGATTGAGGTATCAACCCCTCAATTGATTGATGGTTGTCACATCCTACTATCCATGGTGATTGAGGTATCAACCCCCTAATGTGGTTGATAGTTGTCACACCCTACCATCCATGGTGATTGAGGTATTAACCCCTCAATTGGTTGATGGTTATCAACCCCTACAATACATGGTGATTGAGGTATCAACCCCCTAATGTGGTTGATAGTTGTCACACCCTACCATCCATGGTGATTGAGGTATTAACCCCTCAATTGGTTGATGGTTCTCACACCCTACCATCCATGGTGATTGAGGTATAGTACCCCCTCAACAAGGTGTGGTCAACTTGCAATGATATAGATACTTTTAATGAAATCAACACATATATATACATAACTTTCATCATCATAAACAAATTTGACTTATAGGTCATGCTATCATCAACAACTCAAGAACTCTAAATCAGACATTTTATCAAATACTTGGTGGGTGTGTAATACTAGTGTAAAATTATGCAATTCAAGAGCGAAATCATGTGAGAGAACTTGAAGTAAATCAACCCACCAACATTTGGTAATACCACCTTTCAAAATACATTGAAACCTCTCATCAAAACTCATCATAGATTTTAGATTCATAGCTCAAAAGATGCTTAAACAGTCACACTTCAATGAAACTCCAACATAGTTCATAGTCAAATTCATAATAAGAAGATCGATAAGTAAATCAACTTACAAACATGCAATTTACGTGAAAAGGTTTCACCATGGGTGAAAGGACCTAATGGTTAAAACCCGCATATCTCAACTTTGGAGAATTCCTTGATGATGATTGAGATGAGAACTTGAAGCTTGATTGAATTTCTTGAATCCAAAAATGAGTTTGGGACACTTGATTTTGAGTGAAATATTTGTCCAAGTGTTTGAGAAGGTTTTGGAGAACGTCTTGTGTGATATGAGGTTGAAAAATGATGTCACACCCTAAATCCCATTAAGGCGGACTGGCACCCATTGCCGATAAGGTCCGGGAGAACCAACCTGTACCTATACATTTTCTATATGCATTATAAGGAATTTCATCTCCAGCATGCCTTTAAAAAAGTATATAGCACTAGCAAGTCAAAAGGAAAAGTATATGACTAGGCCGTTGAGGCCATACTGTCTGAAGTACAGAATATGCCCACACTTTAATTTACATAATCTACAAAGCCTCTAAATATTGCCAAGTATTTGATAATGGTCGAGACAGGCCCCGCTTCAACTAACTGTACAATACAAAAATATAAACTCTAGACATGCAAAGCTCCGAAGCAACCTGGAGCTTGGTGATAAAAGCTGGATATCTTGTACTCCTACTGGGGAGATCTACTAGCACCTGTACCTGCAGCATGAAATGCAGGTCCCCCGTAAGGGACGTCAGTACGAGATA
>DF363110.1:0-14976 GCA_000787875.1 Solanum virginianum
TAAAAGTCATTCAATTTCCAATGTACAAATTTACGGGGTCTAACATAACTAAATATATAATAAATACTTTTAAAATTTGCAGGCGATGGGCCGACCTCTGAGGCTCCCGGGTTGAGCCTATGAGGCCGGCGGACCAAATTAGAACAACCTCATTTGATTCAAGGGTTGGGTTGGGCCGACATCACGGGCCAAGCCCATTTTGATAACTCTATATGTGGTGTTTATTGACTAGGAAGGACATAGAAGCAGTCCAAAGAGAGGTTATCGAGAGATATTTGGAGGCTAGAAATGTATATATGTCATAACTTAAGTGATTAAAGACATGTACGATAGATCCAAAACTTGGGTGAGGATAGTGGAAGGAGAGTCAAAATACTTTTCAATCATAGTGGGATTGCATCGGGATAAACTCCGAGTTCATTTTTGTTTGTCTTGGCGATGAATGAATTGATGCGTCATATTTAACATGAAGTGTCATGGTATATGTTATTTGTAAATAACATAGAATCGATTGATGAAACTCACAAAAAATTTAATGCTAGCATGGAGGTTTCGGAGACAAACTTTTGAGTCAAAACGGTTTAGGTTGCGCAGAACCAAACTAAATACTTATAGTGCAAGATTAATGCTTAACATTTGAGAGTGGTGTGGAAGTGAGACTGGGTATACAAGCCATTCACAAGAAAGAAAGTTGCAAGCGTCTGAGTTTTTAATCCATTTCATGTTACACATCGTATATGTGTGGGATGAACAAAATGGAGGTTTGTCTTCAAAGTCTTGTATAATAAAATGGTACCACTTAAATTTAATTGGTAAGTTCTTTATACATATTGGTGTTTAAGCAAATTACGTTGTATGTGGTGGAATATTGACTAATTAAGAACTCTCATGATCAAAATATGAGGTTTGCAGAAATAAGAATATGTTCTTAATTGGAGTCTTTCGAAAATAAATTCTCTACATTCAAGTGTTAGGGATGAGAAATATATTGACTCTATCATTATAAAGCTCCATTTATAAAATTACACTAAATATATATTATTGTCATATTTATGATGATGTTGACGATAGTATTCCACACTTACTAGATACTCCACTTATTCATTTGAGATATATAAATATTTGAAGTAAGGTTGGCCAACTTAGAATTTTAAAATAGTTAAAAAGGGGAGGCCAGGCCGGCGCAAAACCGTTAATCATTCTGAAGGACGCGGTTCATTCCCTCCAACCAACGAATACCCGAATCTCTATTGATTGATTGCTTAGTCAAAATCTATATAAACCCTTCACCTTCTCTTTCCCATTTTCCCATTAAACCCTAACCTCTCCACTCCGATTCTCTCATTGAAAGGAGAAAGAGATCGACCAAAGTTGATGAAATAAGCAAGCACTACCACTTCAAGAACCCGATCTTTCTTCAATTTGATCGATCGGGTTTTAATTTTTTCTTCTTTTCTTCTTTAAAGTTTTGGAAGATGTCAAAATTGTATGGAGGGGATTTCAATCAGAAAATAGACTATGTGTTCAAGGTGGTGCTGATCGGAGATTCTGCAGTTGGAAAATCGCAGTTATTGGCACGGTTTTCGAGGAATGAGTTTAGTCTAGATTCAAAGGCAACCATAGGTGTTGAGTTTCAGACGAGGACGTTAGAAATCGATCATAAGACTGTTAAGTCTCAGATTTGGGACACTGCTGGTCAGGAGAGGTAGTTTGAACTTCTTCTTTTTCAGCTCTTTTCTGACTTCTGTTTCGTTTTCTCGAGGTTTATTTTAGTGATCATGATCCAGTGGTTCTGTGTTTATCTTGTAAGACCTGTTAATATATATCTCATGTTGATTGTGATTTAGTCCGAATTGTGAAGTTCAATCGGTGAATTATCTGATTGGTACTTATGCTGATGCAGTTTTTGATCAAAATGGGTAGCTAATTTTTCATACAATGACTAAAACGCACACTTTAGTAAGAGACTTTTACAGGTGATCACTTATTATCACTGTGAGAAGAGATAATTGCTAAGTGATGGATCTTAACTGCGTTTATGGATTTATTTTACATTGATCAACCAAATGGTGATCACAGCTTACTCAATAGCCTCTAGGATTAAGGTTTGCAGCTGCCACTAACAGTAGTATTTAATTATTTTCCTTTGTTTCTTAAGACTGCCGTTATATGTATTAGTTGTAAACATTGGAGCTGATTACCATTTCAGATTCATCATATTTGAAATGTGGGTTAATGAGTGTTTCATAACCTTGGTTCCTTAGAAGTGGTAAATGTTATGACTTAACTGTAGAGTTCATAGAATTTGACGAGATGAGCCTTTACCTCAAGATCTTCAGTTTGAGCAAGCACAAATCTTCTAGGGAGTTGCTGTATGAAATGCAAAAAGGTCAGGTAATTTGGAGATTTAAAGAAGTAGGGTGAGTATGGATATCTTGAATAGGAAGAGATAAAAGAAATCTAAAAGGGGAATTTTCTTTTGCCTGTCTCAAGCTTGGGGATTGGGATAGCCCATTTTGTCCCATTTACTTCTTTTATACATTGGGAAATGAAGTGCACCTTAGGCAAGCCTTTGACGGCAATGTTTCCTAGTTAACATTAACCTGCAAGTAAAATGTGACTGGGAAACAAATTTATTTCTTTGATGAACCTGTGCTGTGGACTGGAGGTACTTGGACAGTGATAGGTTGGGTCTCTCAACAAGCAGCATCCTTTTAGATTGTAAAGGGTTGTCGCTTTATAACTGATCTAATGTTTTGCCTCATGTTTACTGTTATTGATTGCTTATTATCTTTTTCGTAACTCATGTTTTATCATCCCTAGTCTAAATTACCTTCGAAGTTCCTTTTTCTTTTGATAAAATAAGCATTTTTTCTTTAGTAAAGTAAATAATTTCATTGATTAAATTGCACCAAACTGGTGTTTCTGTATTCAGCTAGTACTTACAATGCCCCTACATCTAATTACACCTTCCAAAGTAGGGTACTGAGTGAATCTAGTAAATTTTTCATGTCATGTACATCTTTCAATTTACATGTCATGACCCGAAATTTGGTGTGATGACTTTTGTCTTAACCCACTAAGACAAGCCAGCCTAAGAAGACAATAATACAAACAGAAGTGGAAGTAAAACAAAAATAAGATGGAAATAACAATTAAAATAAGATAAGCAAAACAGATAAGTAAGTCACAACTAAAAACCATCTGCAAAATCGGCAATCAATAGGGTCCGAGCTTATAACCTCCACAAGTGTAGACGCAAGGGGTGAGTACCAAACAACATGGTGCCCCACAAGCACTCCATAGAACTCAAGCACTTCGTCACACTCCAACCAAACCTCCATAACTACAACCTGCATAAGATAAATATCCTAACTTAGCAGATAGTATCCGAAATAGAAAACAACCAATAATAGAGCTCAACATATTAGAATAATCAATTTGATCCACAAGGATAGCAAGGAGAGAATTCTAGTATACATTCATGATAAGATTCAATCAGAGATAATTAAATGCAATGCAATGTAGATGTCATGTAAGAATGATGCATGTCTGTCCTAACATTAAACACCATCGAATCATAATTCGGGACCCATGTGGCCTGACCACTCAT
The DNA here is from genome assembly GCA_000787875.1 of Solanum virginianum. NCBI lineage: Eukaryota > Viridiplantae > Streptophyta > Magnoliopsida > Solanales > Solanaceae > Solanum > Solanum virginianum. Next base: position 3,614 of record DF363110.1, read on the forward strand.
ATAGAACTTGCTACAGAGCGTATGACATGATCCCTCATATAGTTCCTGCCGCAGAGCGTGTGGCTAGACCCTTATTGATCATCATTTCTCATGAAATGTTCCATCATATCAATGTCTTGGAACCAATGCAAATAGAACATGTGTATATGTATGAATGAGAAGATGAGAATTTTCAATTTCAAATCACAATCCATATCAATACAATCATGTTTACCATAAATAAAGAACCATACAAGTGACCCAAATTTTTCACATTACATCACATATGGTTATGTTATCACATTGCATTTTCATTTCCCCTTATTTATTCATTGTTGGAATCACTAACATGGTCATGACACTATAATACAAACCCTTCACCAAAACCCATTGCTCCCCAACACATAATGCGAAAATACAAGGTTCTATACACTTAACAAAGGTTATTACTATATCTCTAGAGTCAATAATTTTATATGAGTCACTTGCTGCCGTTGCTCTTCAGTTTTCTATTGAGGTCAATAAGTGTACTTGCCTCAGTTCAATCCAATCCCTACTCCATAACTTGCGCATTTCCTTTTCGTCGGGCCTCCGAATCTATAAAGTTTATTCAAATATACAAGAACAACACCCAATTCATTAATTTTGAAAATCAAAGTCAGAGCGACGTAAAAATTGATTTCCGAGGAAGCATGGGAAAAATTGGAAATTAATACATAATTACATTCCCCAAAAACATTTGGAAAATCAACGTGGAAACCATTTTGAGAAGATATGAAATCAGCCCATAATCATCAATTACCAAAAATTCATGTTCTTGAGAAAACCCATAAAATTTGTAGTTCAAAACCAAGAATTAAAGGTTAAGATCATGAAATAATTAATGAGAAATAAGGATTTGAACTCAAAATCACTTACCCAATGAATAAATCTTGAAAAACCACTTTAAAATCGCCACCTAAGAGTTCTCAAAGCTCAAAAATGGAAAATGAAGAAGGAATCCCGAAATTAGTCCCACCACTCTGATCCCACCGTTTAAACAACATGGGATTCGCTTTCGCAATACCCGCAAAAAGGGGGGCATCGCTTTCGCGACATCAGGGTCGCTTTCGCGATGACCACGAGTGTGGTGCTAGCAAGCATCCCTCGTGAAAGCGAAGGGTTTCACTTTTCGCGGCCACCCCAATAGCGATTGTGAGGTCAGGCCCCAGGTATTAGAAAATTGACTCCACCAACTGAAAAGCTCGGAATCGACCCTCGGAATTTGTTCAGCCCTGTACACACAAACCATATATGCTAACTTACTAAATTCGACTTTCTGGACTCAATGAAATCTTCAAAACACAGATTCGAGTTCTCCTTGATTTGAAACCCAATTAGTCGCAACTAAACTGACTTAAGGCTTAAAAAGACCAAAACACCCTCGGAACTTTTGAAAAATACACAGACTCTTTGTAGGCCTAAAATTACCTCCTTAATCTGACAGAATCATTAGAAATGTATTCCGAGCATTCAAACTCCGAATGTTGACCAAAGTCAACTCTTGGTCCAAAATAATTTAAGCTTCCAACTTAAGACCTTAAATCCACGAAACAATCGTGAAACAAAAAATCGACAAAAATGCTCTTAGATCGAGTTCCACAATTTGGAGCTGACGAAACTGATAGAATTTCATTCCGAGACTCATAGCTCCGGTTGGTATCAAAAATCACGTTTGAACAATTTAAACTTTCGAAACTCAAAAACTTCAGAATTTCTCAAGTTTGCAATAAATGTCCGAAACCAAACCATAAAATGATCGAACATGACTTGAAGCAGCTATCGGGAGAGGTAAAATAGTAATTTTATCGAAAATTCCAAAACTAACCTTCAGGATTGTTACGTTACACTAAAATGCCAAAAGTGCCAAAGGTTCCATCCCCTGCTCTACTCGTCCTCCTTTTCCTTCTGAATACTCAACTTAATGAATCTCTAACAATAGCCGGCATTACTTATTCAAAACTAAAAAACTTTCGACATAAAAAAATTAAGTGATTCACATTGTTCCATGACTTCTTTTCCTTTTTGATAACTGAAAAATCTCAAGTGTCAGTGGCGCATGGTTCAAAACTTGGTGGATAACGGACTTCCCGACACATGAAACACCAACTGAATTGAGTTATCCTCCTTTTTATGAAGTTCTTGGATGTAGAAGATTGCTCCTTACACAGCTAGCCAAAATTCTATGACCTCAAATGATCTCTTTGAGTCCAAATAATTGACCTCAGAGAACTAGGTTTCACTTTAATAAGAGCTGATTTGGTACTATATTGCGTCAATGTATCCTTGAACTCATTGAGCTATTCAATTAGGAGTATATATATAATAGAACATGACCTTCATTACTATGTCCATATTATGGAGTTAAGAAAGACTTTTTTGAGTCTGTTTGGCCAAACGTCTTTTAAGTAATTTTTTGTCCAAAGAAGTACTTTGAAGCTGTAGCAGTTTGTGTTTTGCCAAATTATTTGAGAAACACTTCTGTTAGTATTACAAAGCACCTTGTGCCTGGCAAATCTTTCAAAAAATCTGCTTTATATATATATATATATATATATATATATATATATATATATGTATGTATGTGCACATTTACTTTACAGTTAACATTGTTTAAAAAGAAAAACCATGCTGATAAGAACATTGTCATCATGCTTGTAGGCAACAAGACTGACTTGGGTAGTCTTCGTGCTGTACCTACTGAGGATGCAAAAGAGTTTGCTGTTTTTTATAAGGACCGACTTTAAGTTTTCAATTAAACTAAAATGTTTTGCCTTTTGTTTGGGATTTTGGTGAAATTTGCTGAAAGAAAGAGTTGGAGAGGTAATGGAAAAAACTAAGTGAAGACGCAGAAAGGGGCAACATTCTGATTGATTTCTTTGGTAAATAAAATATAGTGATGAGGATATTTTTGTCCAGGGAAAATAGTTTTCTGCTACTGCTCAGAATCACTTTTGCTTTTTTGGCCAAAACATCAAATCTCCTAAAAGAAAAAAAGAATTGATTTTTTAGCCTCCATCTAGGAGAAATAGGCTATATTTACCCGTCGGGGTTGGGCTTGGGACATCCATGTTGGAGGTCTCAAGTTCGAAACCCCTTGCCAGTGAAAGCAAGGGGTTTGCCTTCTGGGCCGAGCTCGTTGCACCGGACTTGCCTAGTGCGGATTGCCTCTCCTGTGTGGTTTGGAGGTCTCAAGTTCGAAACCCCTTGCCAGTGAAAGCAAGGGGTTTGCCTTCTGGGCCGAGCTCGTTGCACCGGACTTGCCTAGTGCGGATTGCCTCTCCTGTGTGGTTTGGAGGTCTCAAGTTCGAAACCCCTTGCCAGCGAAAGCAAGGGGTTTGCCTTCTGGGCCGAGCTCGTTGCACCGGACTTGCCTAGTGCGGATTGCCTCTCCTGTGTGGTTTGGAGGTCTCAAGTTCGAAACCCCTTGCCAGCGAAAGCAAGGGGTTTGCCTTCTGGGCCGAGCTCGTCGCACCGGACTTGCCTAGTGGGGTTACCTCTCCTGTGTGGTTTGTGAGCTATGATTATTCTCTGTTTTTGTATTTAGACCTCAGAAGTTTTATTAAAAGATAGCTATTAGTGGATTTCTTTTGCAACCACAGAGTGGGCAGGTGCTTCCTAGAACCTTTCACAAACTCCCCTGGAACTCCTTTCCCTTATTTATAAGTTTTACATTTGCAAGTATGGTTCACGTATCAAAAAAGAAAGCCGTTCTAAATCAGGTAGGTGGACTGTAGGTAAATGCAATCTATGCAGGCGTTGAATGATAAATCTGCATTGAACGAGTAACTCAGCTTTGGTCCAGCTTTGATTATGATTTATGGAGAGAATGGTAGTAACTTTTATTTCCTTTTTCGTCTTAGGAGTGTTGGATAGCTGCAGCTATAATTATCAGTACTCTATATCAGCTCTAAGGGAGAATGTATTGTGCATCATTTTAAGTGCCTTGAGGGGGGACTGTGAAATACATGGCATCTGGTGTAGACTGTCTAACAACAACGGATGATTTTATGTTGCTAAAACCAATGAAATATTATCAGGAGCAAATATGTGGAAGTTGTTATCTCCATGAGACCAATCACGTCAATGAACACCAGAATGCTTAAGAAGTTTAGTCTTGTGTGAAGGTTTATATTTGCGTCTAGGAAATGTATATTCTCCTAAGAAAGAAAATCGAATTTCAATATGCAGTTGAAGATATAAAAGTTTCAATATAATTTGAATCAAGAAGACAGAGAGCTGAACTGAGCCTTTTTAATAGTTATGGTTGGTGACATATTTAATCTGGATATCTACTGGTGTTCTTTGCCGTTTCTGGTGTTGGCCCATCTCAGGAAGGTAGAAATAGTTACAAAAGAAAGAACCATGTTTTCCTCTAAAAGATGGTGGACAAATTTGACATAGTCCAGTATAACTGATCCAGTGTCAAACACCCTAAGCTGGTCGACTCATACTGGCTTAAGTAATTTTGTTAGTCTTAAATCAGACGGAGAATCAAATAAAGCTGCATTATCATGCATAATTATGCTTGTTAGAATCACGTAGATATATTGTCGTGTTGGAGGTGAGCTTCTAAATGTGCCAAAGCATTCTGGATGTCTTGGCTGTTTTATTCAATATGGCAACATGCGGGATTACCGCGATCACATGTGATTATACTTGTGCTTGCTCAAAAAATGTCTGCTTCCCCCCCTGATTACTCCCTGTGGCCTTTTGGGACTAAAAACTTATGTATGGCATGTGGCTCCAGATATAGGGCAGTAACAAGTGCGTACTACCGAGGTGCTGTTGGAGCAATGCTGGTCTATGACATCACCAAACGGCAAACTTTTGATCACGTCGCTAGGTGGTTGGAGGAACTACGGAGCCATGCTGATAAGAACATTGTCATCATGCTTGTAGGCAACAAGACTGACTTGGGTAGTCTTCGTGCTGTACCTACTGAGGATGCAAAAGAGTTTGCTGAGAAGGAAAACCTGTTCTTTATTGAAACATCGGCCCTAGAAGCAACGAATGTGGAGACAGCTTTTGTTAATGTCTTGACGGAGATATATAGGGTTGTCAGCAAGAAATCCCTTGTTGCTAACGAGGCAGAATCCACAGCTGGGAGTTCAGCTCTCCTCAGGGGAAAGGAAATTGTTGTTCCTGGCCAAGGACCTGTACCAAGTGGGAGCTCATACAGCTGTTGCAGATCATCATAGGAGTCAAAGTAGTTCTCGAAGGTGTATATGTTTTACCTGTTTAAGATTTCAATTCTACGCGCGTCTATCAAATGCAAATTGAGTGCTACAACTACATGATGCTACATTGATCAATTCATCCACTTTCCTCTTGTCTAATTTGCACTTTCGTCGTAAGTGTAGAAGAATTACACTCGGAAACCATAAAATTTTAATCTTGATCTTATGCTAGATGTGTATTCAACCACCCCAAATAGGCAAGGGATGCCTCGTTGGGTCTGACTAATCATTCTTTGCGACTGAAACTCTATGAACTATGATGAATATTTTGCAACGAATCTTTTACCTTCACTTATGTATCAATGTAAAATGTTTTTGGTTGATGTTATCTTCTTATAAGAATAAACATCTATACCTGCAAGGGTGATCGAGTTGATTGAGCAAATTATCTGTCAAATGGGGCTTTCATCTTCGAAACTCTTTGCATGATTCCTTGTCACCGAAACAAAGGTGTTTTCAGAAGCTTAATTTTAAGGGTTTAGAAATCTTGAACACAATTTATTTGATTTTTTTGGGTTCAGATAATATTATTTGTACCTACTTGGCATGCTTTTAACATATGCATAAAATGTTTGTAGAGTTGAAGATTGAACCGGTCACTACATATAGTCCTATCCCTGCTTGAATGAAATAAGGATTATCCTTTCAAAATAACTGGTATACTTTGTTTTAATTTGTTGTACTATCTTTTAATCCGTTTATAAAGAAATATCGTTTTTTTTTTCTGACAATTCCTTAATGCCAACTTTACACATGTTTAAAACCACAATCCTATAATATATTTTGATACATTTGACATATATTTTTAATTTAAGACCACAAAATTCAAAAATCTATTTTAGTTTATTAAATTTCATATCAAATCAAAATAGTACAAACAAAATAAACTGAAAAAAATAAAGTACTATTTTCTCATTTTCGTGTGCTATGTATTAATAATACTATTGATCAATATTCATCCAAACACATATTGCTCTCTTCAATAAAGTTTTTCTTGAATTCGCAAACTTCTCATGAAGCTTGTGTAATAAATACATAAACAAAATAGATCCATGACTTAATATTTATATTTAAACAAAATGAGATCAAATAATAGCCATGACTTAATATTTATATTTTAAAAAAATGAGATCAAATAATAGCCATGACTTAATATTTATATTTAAACAAAATGAGATCAAATAAATGCCCCCATACATGTAAAAGTACTAATTGCATCATCATAAGCATAACTATAAGTCTATAATACTGGACAAACATTCTTGAAATTTCAAGAGTAACTTGAAGGCTTGCATATGTTGGGATTGTTGAATTCCTCAGTGCAATAATATTCTGGTTTATTAGAAGCAAAGGATGAACTTTTACATGCAAGAGTAACACAGTTTATTGTCACAATTCGACTTTTCAGACGTGCAATTTCTTGTTTTAATGAAAAGAATTGAAAATTCCTACTATATATTAATTATGACATGGTAAAGATATCTTGGCAAAAAGAAATAGGTGCAATATTAATGTACTACTTACTCCGATCACTTTTACTTGTTTAGTTAAACTTATGCTCCTAGTTTTTTTTCTAATAGATCCGCAAGTATATAAAGTTCCTCTACTAGCCACGAAAAGTTAATACAAGTTGATGAAGAAACAAAATTAATATGAGTATTTAGCCATAATACACACATTTAGTCTTAAATCTTGAAAATAATTTGAGGAATAACTAATTCATATTAAGAGTACATGAAATATGAAATAAAAGTATGGTAAAAGTGACCAGTAAAAGTACCATGGCTCGACACTGCTTACTCATGTTTACCTGAGGTGTCCAATTGATAATGGGTTCGCAGCCAAAATCGACCAAACCAACTTGTCACTGCATTAACTTCTTGGAAAATTTCCTTTGGATTGTTTTGAGTTGAAGATATTTGGTTTTTTTGATCTAAAAATTGATGGTGTATATAAAATCTTCAGATGAATTCAACTTAGAAGTGTATGGACCGCGCACACTCTCACTTTAGCCCCGCATTAGTATGATATTATTCGCTTTGGGCCAAGCCCTCACAGATTTATTTTTGGGTATCTCCCAAAAGGTCTCATACTAATAGATTGAGTTAAACCTATTTAAGTAGGTTCTACTTCTCTTCTTCCACCGATGTGGGAGGAGTTAGCTACCCAACAACAAGTTGTACAAATAACCTATTTATGGCATTGGGTTGCATAGATTTTGTAAGGCTGAGTTATCTTAAAAATCAAACGTCTTCATCCTTATTTAAATAATACACATCTACACTTCTTTTGTCCAACATTAGTTATTTTTTTTCTTTATATATCCTTTGAGAAATCATAGATAACAGGGATAATTTTATTAATTTAGCCCTCAAGAAAATTTTTCAGAACTTTATAAACTTGTTTACACTTTCAAAAGAAAAAAATTAGTTGCAAGCAAAAAATAGAAAAAAAAATTAATTAATAATATATATTGATTTTGTAAATTAGTAAGTAATTTAAGATAACTATTTATGATGATGTGTATATGAGAAGGGGAGAGTAATCCTTTTGTACCAAAATATCTAGCCGTTCACTTTTACTTATCCACTTTGAACTTTGCTCGATCCATATGTCATTGCATGAGTAATTCATCCATCTCGAATCCCCATTACTCTCCAACACACAAATAAGGAAAACATAAAATTCAGATAAACACAACAAAATTTAGAAATTCACTTGTCTCAATAAAGTGATGAAATCAATCCAACAAGAGAGCTTTTCCTTCTTATTTGTACTCGAAACACCATAATTTATTATAAATAATGATTCATAATCAAATTCCAAGTCTAACGACGCCAAAATAATGAAATTCAAGGTAAATGGGCAAAACAACTCAAAAATCTAATACTGAAAAATGAGGTTTAATTTTTTTGCATGAAAATGTTCCGTAAGATATTAGAAATCCATTAGAAAAAATTATTTTTAAAATAGAGTTAAAATCAACTCATAATTACCATTTTTGTAAGACCCGAGTTCATGAACAAAACCCCCAATTTTACAATTCAAAATCCTCAATTTGATGTTGAAAATAAAAAATAATCAATGGGTAATAAAGATTTTAGTTTAAAATAACTTAACCAATAAATTTCTCTTAAAAATCACTTCAAGAATCACCTCTCATGAGCTCTTCAAGATCAATACATGGCAAATGAGGTTTAATTCCTAAGAACAATCCCCAGAAAAGTCTCAAATATCGCAAAAGCTACATAGGGATCGCAGTGGACTTTGCTTTTATGAAGCTCTGGTCATTTTTGTGACCTCGGCTTTAGCGAGCTTGCCTTGCTTTTGCTATGGTCACTTAAGCTACCAACCCTTCGCAAAATCGAGGGTTGCATAGACACTAGCACACAATACAATTCAACGCATTAAAAAATACAGAATCAATCCTCGAGATTCTTACAAGTGTACCTGTACAACTTAAGATAAGAAGTCCCACATCAGCAAAAACAAAACGAGATGCTAGGTATATTTGAAGAGAATCAGTGCAGGAAGGAAGCCATGGATGGGAATTGAATCAGAGAGAGAGATGATGAATTGGAGAGGAAGAAATGAATTGTATATTCCTCTGTAACTAACTGTACAAGTATATATGTATAAGACAGTCCATGGTACAAGCATGGAACTTACCTCATATAATTACTAACTCTAATTGTAACTAACTAGATGATTAACAACTAACTAATTACAATAACTAACAACTAACTCAATCTTCCAATACTCCCCCTCAAGTTGGATGTATTGAAGAGATTCAATAATCCAAGATTGTACAATAAGAACTCATGTTGTGCCTTCCCAAGAGCTTTGGTGAGCATGTCAGCCAGTTGATCTTTAGTGTTGAGATAAATGGTTTTGATGATTCTCTGCTGGATCTTCTCACGAATGAAATAACAGTCGATCTCGATGTGTTTAGTGCGCTCATGAAAAACTGGATTAACAGCTATTTGGAGAGCTGACTTGCGGTCACAGTGTATCAGTGCAGGTTCCATCAGCATCACCCCTAATTCCTTGAACAAGCTCCTGACCCATACAATCTCAGCTATCAAGGCAGCCAAGCTCCTGTATTCTGCTTCAATGGAACTGCGAGATACTGTAGGTTGCTTCTTGGACTTCCAGGAGATAGGAGAGTCAACAAATTTCAAAATAAAACCAGTGATTGATCTTCTTGTGCTTGGACAAGCAGCCCAGTCTGCATCACAATATCCATTCAATTGTGGTTTCTGATTTAAACTCATAAGTAATCCTCTGCCTGGTTCCAACTTGAGATATCTAATCACCCTTAGTGCAGCCTTCCAATGTGACACTTTAGGTGTCTGCATGAACTGACTCAGAAGCTGAACTGCAAAAGATATATCTGGTCTTGTAATAGCGACGTAAAATAGTTTCCCAACCAACCTTTAATATCTGGAAGCATCTTCATACAGTGTGTCTGCAACATACTCAGCACTAGTCAACTTTTGAGTGCAATCAAGAGGTGTCATGTGATGTTTGGCATTTCCCAATCCTGCTTCAGCTATTAGCTCAAGGGCATACTTCCTTTGGTTCATCATAATCCCCTCCTGTGACCTTAGAAACTCAATTCCCAGAAAGTACTTGAGCTCACCTAAGTCTTTAATCTTGAAATGACTGTGTAGAGTGTGTTTGGTTTCTTCAATCAAGCCTGCATCATTCCCTGTGATTAACAAATCATCAACATACACCAAGATTATAACTATACCAACATCCTTCTTCTTTGTGAACAAAGAATAATCCAGGTGGCTCTGGGAGTAACCTGAACTCAATAAAGCTTCAGTAAGCTTGGCATTCCATTGCCTTGAAGCTTGTTTAAGTCCATATAAGGACTTCACCAGTTTACAGACAAGATTTTCCTCCTTTTAAGTGCTGTAAAATCCCTTGGGCAGCTCCATATATACTTCCTCCAGTAAGTCCCCCTGCAAAAAAATATTAAAAACATCCATCTGATAGATGTTCCACCTCAGAGTAGCAGCCAGAGCTATTATGGACCTGACTATGGTCATTTTTACCACTGGAGAAAAAGTCTCTTAGTAATCTATTCCTTCAGTTTGACTATACCCTTTGGCCACCAATCAAGCCTTAAACCTGTCTACTTGACCATCTGCCTTGTATTTGATTTTGAACACCCATTTACACCCAACAACATTCTTCCCTTCAGGTAGTTTAACTATCTCCCAGGTACCATTCTCTTCCAGTGCATGCACCTCTTGTTGCATAGCATGAATCCACCTCTTGTCTTTGATTGCTTCCTCAAAGGTTCTGGGCTCAACATCTACAAAAAACATAGACAAATAGGCTTTGTATTTAGAGAAAATATTATCATATGAAACATAATTGCTCTGAGAATGGAAGTGTGTCTTTGAAGCTTGAATAACATAGTCCTTCATCCATATAGGAGGATGAAATGCTCTAGTAGACCTTCTGATTGGAACCTCTTCATTTCTTGCAGGCAACAGTGCATTTTCCCCAGTTACATCAGCTTGAGCTACAGGTCCCTCATCAGAACTGACAGTTGGTGCTGGCAAGGCATCACTCATAATTAGAGAATCACCCTCCAATTGTGCAGCATCCATAGAAATAGGTACAGGCAGCTCCTTATCCTCATCACCCGCTAAGAAGTCATCTGAAGTTGCCACTGGTTCATTAGGAAACAATAGTTGTGGTCTGGCAATGACCTGTCTGAAAAGAAACATGTCCTCCCTAAATGTAACATCCCTACTAATGATAAATTTTTTCTAAGACAAACTGTACAACAGATATCCTTTCTGAGTTGGAGAATATCCCATCAGTGCACAAGCTTCTGCTCTAGGAGAAAACTTGTCTTGTTTAATCACCTTGGTAGCATAGCACAAACAACATATAACCCTCAAATGACTGATATTTGCTTTGTAGCCATGAAACTGTTCATACAGAGACTTACCCTATAGAATTGGAGTTGGAAGTCTGTTTATCAAATACACAGCAGCTAACACACACTCCTCCCAAAATTTAATAAAAATGTGTTAGACCCCGTAAATTGTATATTGGAATTTGAATAACTTTTAAGGCTTA
>DF363109.1:0-15162 GCA_000787875.1 Solanum virginianum
CTAAAATCACCCTGTGGCTCCCTATAAGACCCCATAATACGAGCCCTCTTATTCTGCTTCCTATCTCTGCAGGTACCTCGAATTCAACGAGAAAGGTCCTGTGTAGTCTGAGCAAAAGCATGTATGCGGGAAATATCTACATCATCCTGTAAGGATGCTATCCTGCAGTCTCTGATCAAATAATCCCCCCAGACTATTAACATAACAATTAGCTCTAATGCTTATGGTACGTATAATATCTAGTGCTTAGCTAGCAAAAGAATTGAACCTAAGGCTATACCTCTTACGCTCATATCCTTCTGCCTTAAACTAATAAACTGGTCCAAACGGGCCTCAAACCTCTCATGGCAAGTAATGGACTAGAAATGCCTTAGAGAAATCCTCCTACTCTACTAACAAGGCATCAGGCCCTTTGGATCTCTCTCATGCCTCGTACGACAAGATGGTAACATCACATAGTAAAAGAGAAGCCAACTTCATAGCCTCGATGACGGAGGCATGCATCAACCTTAATACTCTATATGTATGGTCTATAAATTCTTGGGGTCCATAATGGGACTGGATCTTGTAAATACTGGAGGGGCTAAGTGAAGAAACTCTAATGGCTTTGAGCTTTTTGTTTGATCCCTTATGGCATCTACTCTCGAATCTGGTTATCTCTCATGAATAGGAACCATCATAGTCAGTAGTTGAACTACCTCCCTCATCCCCTGCTCCCTAGTCTCTGGTGGGGCTGGAGGTACTGGTTCTCCCTAAGCCTCAACAAGTACTGGTGACTGAGGTACTATGGGTATTGAAGACTCGTTGTGTGCCTCCGTGAAAATTATACCCCCTGGCCCAACAATGAATGACTGGTACCTTCTCTCAGATCCATATCTATCCCATGCTATGCCATCTCTTCAGTGTAGGCTGCCCGTTAAATATAAATAACAAAGCACGATTTAGATTTCATATGTTCCTATAACTTTGCTCTATAGCACAATCTATTAAGTGAAAGAATTGTAACCATCCCTAAATGCCTCGTAGCCTCCTGATTTTAAGTGTGGTGCACAAATACCCATAAGCAAGATTTTACTAGATATGACATTATATACTCCTTGGGACACGACCTGTTCTGATACCATGTTTGTCATGCCCCAAAAAGAGGGGAGGTCTGACTTGCACTCGATACCATTATTGGTCGAGTAAGCCATTTAACATGCTAGTTAACTAAACAAGGGGCCAAAAGATTGGGTAGCATAATGTTTGAAAAATAATCCTGGACTATTTAGGTCCAGACACACACTATATATAACAAAAAATCTTGTACATCAAGATAGGTATACCAAAATGATAAAGTACTAGCCAGGCGACAAGGCTGCAACAATAGAGGTACAAACACACACTATATATACATATGCCAATCCTATGACTGGAGACTAAAAGGCACAAAGCAATTAATCCAAAGTAACATATCCACAATAGCCTCTAAGAGAGTCACTAACACTACTAGGATAAGGCTCCACCCTGACTATACCCAACTGTACAACAAAAAGTAAGCATCCTGTGAAAGCTCCAGGAAGAGATAGAGCTTACCAAGTCACAACTGAACTGGGCTCCTAGTGGAGGGGTAAATTAGAATCCCCACTTGAATCTGCACGCACGAAATAAAATGCAGCGTCCCTAGGCAAAGGGACGTCAGTACGAATAAACATGTACTGATATGTAAGGCAGAAAATAAAGTCATACATATCTATAGTAAAAAGGGTATAAAAGTATCACCTATAACCAGAATTCAGGTAACCTTCATGATCAACATTCAACATCCTAGTGATCAAATGTGCATGGTATGCTCTAGTAATCGTATGTCATGAATACATATATATAGATACAAATGTATGACATACCTAACCAAATACTAGCAATGGTGATCCTTCCCGGTAGCTAACTAGCATTAGATTTTCCAACCTGTGGCCATCAGTACCATATACGTTTATATAATTATTTGGGCAAATAGGCTCCATACCTCCGATTATAGCTCGAAGTCCATGTATAACGTGCAATATATGATATGAATATTGAATACACATAGTAGGCCATAGCAAAAATTAAGCCAATCTTGGCTCATTAGTACGTTTATTCTCATAATATCATAATTGTTGTCATAGCATATACACATGACTCGTGGGATCTTATATTTCTTTTGAACAAATTTTGGAACTTAACCTAATATGTAGAATGAAGACTTAACTTTGAAAATGTTCATAAAAGTGCTTTATATAATGCTTATACTTGGTCCCATGTCAATTAGTAAAAGAAAGTATTTAAAATGAATCAAGTGCCTCAGTAGTTTAAATAGGAGCATTACACTGGAGTTCATTGGAAATCAACGTATTACTTGCTAAGTGCTTCAAAGATGGTTTTAGTATGGACGAAAGTGTAATGACCCGGGTATTGTATGATTTTATTAGAGCTTAGAATTTCATTTTTTGGAAGTTTTTGGACCAAGTGGCACTCTAAGGAGGACCCCACGGCCTGTGTGATGTCACACAGACCATGTAGGGTCTCGTGGAGTGGCCTTTGGCCCTTGAACATTGTTTGGTTCCAAATTGTAGGGGTTTAAAACCAAGTGACATCACACTTGACCCCTTACGGTCCATGTGACACTCTATGGACCATGCGATAGGTCGTGTGATGGCCTTGGCGTGAAGTCCCAACATTTTGAGACTAAGTGAGGCCACACGACCCCTCACACGGCTCGTGTGATACCCCACGGTCCATGAGAGTGCCCATATAGCCTTTGAGGTGAAAAGTATTCTAAGTGTTGCTTCAATCTTGGCGTGGAAGATTTTATTTAAGGGAGGTGCCACGGATAGTGTCACAGACCATGTGACACCACATGGCCCGTGTGGCTAGCTTTTTGTCAAAATTTTTTTAATTATGGGAATCTTCAAGCTTAAGCTAATTTCACTGTCAAGCCTTCAAATCAAGCTTATTCATGTTGTTTAAGGCTATCATGGGTCTCACACATCAAGTCAAGTTCAAAGGAATTCCGTCGACTAAGTTTTTCATAAGTATCGATAGATGGGTCAATTTTAAAGGAGAATATATCTTACCACAAAATAAATTGGTTAGCCCACGACCTATCCAATTAAAAATCTTTGAATTATCTTTCCAATGCACTTGGTTTCACCTCATTTAGAGTTCGGATGAAGAAGTTATGCCCATTTTCGTAGAACTTGTTTGTGCTGGGGTATATACGAGTTTTCTCTTGAATTGCATTTCATTAATGATATTTTCGTAAATTTGGTTATTTCTATTGGTATTTTGGGATCTCCTATGCTATATAATGACATTCAAAAGATCTAAAACCCTGTTTACATTCACTCTCTCTCATTCAAAAAACTCTCTCAAATCCTCTCAAGAGTTCTTAAGGATTTTCAACTTAGAAATCAAGACAACTTCAATTCTTATTCAAATTCTTTGGGGTTTTCTTCATCTTGGTAAAGGTATGTGGGTTTTGATCCTTGGTTACTTTCAATCAAGGAGACCCAACCAATTTTCAAAAAATATACATGAATTTTGCTTACTTTAATTTTGAATTTTAAATATTATGATTCCTTAAATTTCAAATAATGAATGTGTAATATTTATCTATTGATTTTAAGACGATTCAAGCTTTAAAATATTAGATTTCATCATTTTTTATGAATCTATGATTCTGCATAGTCCCTTTAAGGCTTTTATCTAAGCATGGGTGATTTATATTATAGTTTAAATGTGAATTTGGTTATAGTTTTACTTTAATTTTATATTATATCATTGATTTTAGATTGAATCAATTACCCATGCCATTCTCACATTTTTCATAGTATGGATTTCATGGGCATGGATTTATGAAATTATGAAGTGGGTTAGGACCAATTATGTTTTATGTTATGATTTTGATAAGATTATGATTATGACAATAATTTGATCACATATATGTCTATGATTATGACTCTTTGAGCATTTTGGGTGCTTGCACCATTTTGTATATGAATGGGCTATTCCTATGCATGAGTATTATGACTATGAAAGTATTATTTTGGCATTTGAGCCTAAGTATGAACTATTATAAATGCTGTTTGGCTTTTAAACCCAATTGTGTATTGAAATGTTTTGACAAGACTTGTATCTCTTGAAAGGAATGTCTAACTATGTATATTATAATTATTCTTGTGGGATGACAACTTATCACCGATGAAATGAGGGTTCCACCCACTTTTCTCGAACTATGTTCCTAGCATAGGTTTTCTTTTCGAAATGGGAGGCCCGTAAGGAAGGATGGCTCCGCACCAAAAGGAAGGACGGAGCTTAGCCTTAACATACCTTTCCAACAGACGTCCAAATGCCTGAAGTTTCTTCACCAAAGTTGTTCCTTACGTCCTAAGATTCATAACCACAATATATACAAACTTATAATCACCTATAAGTGAGCATTAATCAGCAGATTTTCTATATAGCATTTATGCGAGGAAACATCCATAAAACTTGGTAAAAATGATCATAAAAGAGCCCCAAGATTATTACCTGAACAAACCAGCTTTAAAACTACAATAACTAGCAAGAACACCAAATTTATACCTTCCAAAATAGCTCTGAACATTGCTAATAGGAGGGAAAAATAATTGCAAAGCATAAGGTACGCATTTCTGGGCACGAGGACGAATTTTAACGATAAAAATATGAAGAACATACCTAAATAGCTTAGGGACCTTATGAGAGATTTATTTTTAGTTTCTCTACTATTTTGGATGAAAAGGAAAGTGTTTTAAGCTTCTAAAGGTCAAATTAGCCAATATCTAGGTGGGGCTTGACCCGTCCCAGCCCATGACCTGGTTTCCTGCTCGCGCAATCACGGTAAAAATATCATAAAATTTTATTCCAAAGTCGAACTGATGTTTGGTTTTGTGCTTTTCAAACTACACTCATAGATATTCAATTTGACAGGTCATATACCCTCTAACTCTTTATATTTTAGGAGATATGATTTGATACATTTGACTCAAATTTAAGAAGGATTTCTTAAAGAAGTTTACAGTAACTTTGGCCAATCTTTATCTCGCAACTTCCTTGATCTCAAAACTTTAACTTATGACCTTTTGATATTAAAATGCCCTTTAAAAATCAATTATTAGCAAATCATACACTCTTAGTCCCATTCAAAAAGTAAAACGTAATTTAAATATTTCGAAAAGGGCGAGGTGCCACTTGGACCATTTTTTTAATCCCAAATGTGTATTTAGGGGATTCCTTTGACTTAAAACTTTAAGTCCTTGATATTATCACTTATTGGAAGCCTTATTATTCTAAGGTTCTAACCAAAATTATATATATCTTATATAACATGTCACACTATATATATCATGAAAGACAAGAAACAGGGGGTCTCACATTATCTAGGGTACAACCAGATTTCTATTACTCTAGAAGACTAGGAGAAGACCATATTTACATGTGCTTATGACACCTTCACATTCAAGAGGATGCCATTCAGATTGTATATTGCACCAGCCACCTTCCAGAGATGCATGATGTCAATTTTCTAAGATTTGGGGGAGGACACTATTGAGGTGTTCATGGATGATTTTGGTGTTGTTGGATATTTGTTCGAGTATTTTCTGAAACATATACATGACATGTTAAAGTGGTGTAAAGAGTGTCACCTTGGGTTGAATTAGGAGAAATATCACTTTATGGTAAAGAAAAATATCATGCTAGGGCACAGGATCTCCATCAAAGGTATCAAGATAGACAAGGCTAAGGTTGAGGTAATTGAGAAGCTTATGCAACCTATCTTTGTAAATAGTATGACGAGTTTCTTGGAAAATACAGGCATTTATCAATGGTTCATATAGGACTTCTCAAAGATTGCACATACCTTGTGCAAGCTACTTGAGAAGGATGCTATGTTCATGTTTAATGATACATGTCTCAAGGCATTTGAGGGGTTAAAGCATAAACTAATTTCAGCACCTATCATTGTTGCACTAGATTGGACTCAACCTTTCAAGATTATGTGTGATACAAGCGAGGTTGTACATGGTGCGGTACTATGATAGCACAGAGAGAAGATAATACATATTTTCTATTATGCCATTAAAGCCCTCAATGCACCCCAAAAGAATTATATTATCACAGAGCAAGATTTATTTGCAATGGTCTTTGCATTCAAGAAGTTCAGGTCATATCTATTAGGAACCAAAGTCATTGTGCATGCTGATATTCGATAGCGAAGATAGATGCAAAACCAAGGATGATTCAATGAGTACTCCTTCTTCAAGAGTTAGACTTTGAGGTTATTGACAAAAAGAGAATGGAGAATTAAGTTGTTGACCGCCTATCCAGACTCGAGGATGAGGCTATTGCTAAGTTTAAAGATGGGTTAGAGATTAATAATACGTTTCCTGATGAGAGAGTATTGACTGCATCACATATCATGATATTATAGTTTGCAAATTTTACAAATTACTTAGTAAGTGATGTAGTGCCACCCAATTTGACTTCCCACCAGTGTCAAAAGTTTATGTCTGACGCGAGGAAGTTCTTTTGGGATGAACTATATTTGTTTCATGTCTTTGTAGATAGGATTATTCATTGTTGTGTTCCTGAGGCTGCGATAATGAGCATTCTTGAGGCTTTTCATTCCTTATTAGTTGGTAAGTATCATAATGGTATTTGGAAAGCACATAAAATCTTGCAGTATGGCTACTAATGGTCAACTATTCACCAAGATTCCTATGACTATGCCAAAGCACGTGACAAGTGTCAAAGAAAAGGTGGAATTTCTTAAAAGCATGAGCTTCCGCTGTATGAGCTCCCGCTGCATGAGCTCCCGCTGCATAAGCTCTCGCTGCATGAGCTCCCGCTGCATGATCTCCCTCTTAACCCCATTATGGTTGTTGAGTTATTTGATGTATGAGGTATCGACTTCTTGGGGTTGTTTGTCAGTTTGTATGGGAATTAGTACATCTTGGTTACTATGGACTATGTTTCAAAATAAGTGGAAGCGGTTGTGCTTTCTAACAACGAAGGTAAGATTGTCACAACATCCCTCAAAAGGAACATCTTTTCGTGGTTTGTCACTTCTCAGGAGATCATAAGTGATGGAGGTTCCCACTTTTGTAATAGATTTTTCAAAGTTTTACTAGAGAAGTATAAGGTGAGACATAATGTGGCAACACCTTACCATCCACAAATGAGTGGGCAAGTTAAGATATCTAATAGGGAGATTAAGTAGATTCTTTCTAAGACAGTGAATCCAAGCTAATAACCAGATTTCTATTACTCTAGAAGACTAGGAGAAGACCATATTTACATGTGCTTATGACACCTTCACATTCAAGAGGATGCCATTCAGATTGTAAGATTGGTCGCAAAAGCTAGATGATGCATTATGGGCATACCGGACTACATTCAACACTCCTATAGGTATGTCTCCAAAACAACTTGTTTTTGGTAAATCTTTTCACTTCCCTGTATATCTTAAGCACAAGGAGATGTGGGTGCTCAAGAAACTAAACTTGGAATGGAATGATGCCCCGAATTCAAGATTGAGCCAAATCAACGAACTTGATGAGTTTTGGTTGAGGTTGTATGAGAGCTCAACATTGTACAAGCACAGGATGAAGTTGTATCATGATCATCATATTAAACATCGTCATTTTGCTCCAAGTGACTTAGTTCTATTATTAAGTTTAAGGCAGAGGCTGTTTCCTAGCAAGCTCAAGTCCCAGTGGTTTGGTCTCTACAAGATCACACGTGTCTTACACCACAGGGTTGTTGAGTTAGAAAACAATGATGGCACGAGGTTCAAAGTCAATAGCCAGAGAATCAAATGATACTTTGGCAACTCTGATGAAATTAAGATAGTTGAAGTATGAACGCTTGGCGAAGTCTGAGTAACCAAATAGTCTAAGTTGTGCCGCGATACTAAGTCAAGCACTACTTGGGAGGCAACCCAAGATTTTAGCTTTCACTTTTGTGTAATTTTATTTTATTTTAGTTTCGGACTCATAGGTTGCTTAGTACTTGCAAATTTCCTTGTATTTTTGTTCTCAAAGTTAGGAAAGTTATAGGGTAATAATTTATTTTGATGAGTATATGCAGGAACAATATAAAAAAAGTAAACAAGTCTAAAAAGTGAGAAAATATGGTTATATGAGTTAGTGCATGGGTTGTAGTTCAAACCACAGCTCTGGATAGTAGTTATGGAGCCATTTCCCATGAGTAGGAATTTCTGAATGATGGTTCCATGATCCAACTTTACAGCCCGTAGGAATTTTTATGAGCTGTGAATGGGGTTCATGGACTCTAGCTAAGTTTTTTGGAATTTCGCTAAGTGTCAGAGGCATCCATAAATAATAACTATGGGTTGTAGTTCATACCACAACTGGTGGATAGTATTCATGGATCTCAGTGTAATGACCCCAAAAAGTGCCCGAAATTGTATCTCGAAAGTGTCCAGAATTTTAATTTCTATATATCTCAAAATCCATGCATGATATAAGATATCTGACTTCATATTCTTATTCGGGGGGTCAAATTTAAGGTGAAAAGGGTCTAACCCCGATTTTAGAGTGAATGATTCACAATTTCAAATTTCAAAGTGACGATTTCTAGAATGATTTGCGCGATGTTGACGCGCCAGTGTTGTTTTTCTGTGTATTTTTTTTAACTCGGTCCAAAACTTTCAAATCTTGGGCCTAAGCCTTCTCACATGAGAAAATACCTATATGTAGTCATTTTTCACCCTCATATCATCCTTGCCATTCTCCAATACTCACTCAAACACTTAAGCTTATATTTCTCTCAAGATTCAAGTGCCAAACCCTCTCCGGATCTTAATGAATTCAACCAAGCTTCAAGTCTCCGTCTCCAATATTCTTCAAGGTTTCTCCAAAAGCTAAGGTATGTGGAATTATTATCTATTTATTGACTGGGTTATCAGCTGAAAGTTAGAGTACTTAGACATGTGTTTGAAATTTAGGTTGGCCTTGACCTTTTCAATAATTACATGTCCAAACTGATGAGAGTCTTTTACAACTCTTGGTACAGTCCACGGACCATCATTGACCCTCGTAGATAGGTTCCAGTGACTTAAAAATTTCAAGTTCAACAGGACGAGCCTGTTTAAGGCCATAAACAGTGTTCGTAGTCTTAGGGTCTGCAAATATATTTTCTTGGTCTGCAACAATGACCTCAGTCTACGACTCATGGTTTAATCCATGGGTTATGAATAGGTATCATAGTTACATTTCCAGTGAGCTAATTTATTGTTCTCTTGTTTCCATGAAAACCTTCTATGACCTATATGTTACTCTATGGTACGTGGAAAAGGTTTCGTACTTTCCATCTGTAAATTTTTTCTGCAAATTTTTGTTTTTATTTTTTATTTTGTTGGACTATTATTCTTGTGTGTTCTTATTTACATGTAGCATGACTGATGCAACTAGATGTGCAGAGGCTCGGGCCTTGAGAGAGAGATTACATGATGAACGGACTGAGTCTGGACATATGTATGAATTGAGGAGCTTGATGTCCATCTTGATGAGGGCATCAAGCCACGATGTACATGGCATTGTCCCGTTAGATTGTATCGGTGCAGACCTTGATATCTACAACACAGCCTCCCCAATCTTAGGAGGGTAGCCCTATATAGAGCGACTCTATACAGTTCTCCTGGTCCAGAGAGGGGCCTTGATCTGGCTCTAACAATTGTGATGGCTCAGGTTTGGAGGAGGAGTTCGATTCAGAGGCCAAGAGTTTGGACAAGTCAGTCATCATACCAGTTTATGTCTTCGGCTAGTCTAGACAATGGTGTGTCAAAGGCATGTTTGTCATCTACTATGATGATATAAGACAGGATGACAGAGGCCGACACATGAGGACTATTTTTGAGTAGTCCCAAATATTGATATCTAAATTTGATATAGTACCGACCATCCGTGACACATTTTCCTGGAACAAACTCGAGTGGATGGCAGCACCATTGGGGAATTACTCCCTAATGTTAGTTAGAGAGTTCTATGCCTTGTATGTCATTTTTACTATTAAGGCCACTACCAATAAGGCCAAGTCCATCACCCAGCCACATCTGATATGGACGTTGGTCAGAGATGTCTTCACAGATCTTTCAAAGACCATTGTCTGGAGGATCATTTGGCCTCGAGTACCAGGCCTCCATATCTATAGTAGACTTTGACTACAGACTGGGCAAGACACATGACTATCCTGTGATGAGACACCAGATATAAAAGGCCATCTTACTTCATTAAGTCGCGGGGTACACAGCTAAGTGAGGTCACGGAATTCGACTGGGTGTCCAACCCTATGTCTATTATCAAGGCCTCGCTCAACATTGAGGCCAAGTTTTTGTAAGTCATGATCCATACGCGCATATGGCTTTGTAGGCAAATAACTCACTTAGGTTAGATTGTGCCTGTACTAGTAGACAGTATTATTTGTGGGTATGAGATTAACTTTGGTTGCTGCATTATTGAAAAGATCAACGAGTTAGCCCACTAGAGGTCAATGTCTATTATTTTTCATTGGCTGGTGCATATGCTATGTACTAATGCAGGGATAGAGATTATCCCCAACCACGACTAGATGATAGATGTGCAACATGCTTATGATGCCAACCTGATAAAGGCTAATGAGAACCCTATTGCCCCTCAACGAGGTCCACAACCCACTCTCCATCTTCTAGAGATGAGTCTCCATATCTGAGGTTGCTTCTACTTCTGTTGCTGAGTTTGAGAGAGCCTCACCAATAGATGATGAGATATAGATGAGGTCCACTTTCATGTCCTACTTGTACTAGAGGCTGTACCGACACGTCCTCAACCTGCGGGTATGGTCTACATATCCGTGGAGTCTATTCAGGCGTTGGTATAGTACCAGGCTTATTGAAACGCCCCAAAAAGTGCCCAAATATGTGCCTAAAAAATGCCTATAATCGTAATTTCCATATATCTCAAAATTCATGCGTAATCAAAAATTCGATTTCATATTTGTGATGAGGGGAAAAAATTGAGTGAGAAATGGGTATAACCCTAATTTTAGAGCAACCGTAGTAAAAATTTATTTTCCAAAAATTTCAAAAAATAGTAAAGATCTATGCCCTTGGGGCGATGCGGCCAGGGCACAGACTTGTGTATTCTGTTGCCAGTTTTTCTAGTTCGTTCCAAGTCCTTGTGGTCTTGGGCCTAAGCCCTCCTATGCATAAAAGCCCCTATACTTAGTCATTTTTCAACACGATATCATTCAAGATATTCCCCAAAACCCTCTTTAATACTTAGCCAAATATTTCATCCAAAATTGAGTGTCCCAAACTCATCTATGAATCTCAAGAAGTTTATTCAAACTTCAAGTTCTCATTCAAATCTTCATCAAGAAAATCTCCAAAGTTGAGGTATGTGGGTTTCAACCATTGGGTCCTTTCACCCATGGTGACCAACCTTCCTTTTCATATAAATTACATGTTTTCAAGTTGGATTATCTATGGGTATCTCTTATTATTGATTATGACTATAAACTATGTTGGGGTTTCATAAAATGTTCACTGTTTAAGCATGTTTTGAGCTATGAATCTATGATTTATTATGAGATTTGATGAGGGATTTCAATGTATCTTTCATGAGGGTGTTACCAAGTGTTGGTGGGTTGTTTTACACTAAGGTTTATCACATGTTTTCACTCATGAATTGCATGATTTCAAACTAGCACTACACACCCGCCAAGTGTTTGATAAAATATCTTGTTATGGGCTCTTGAGTTATTGATGACCTACTATATGGCTTATGAGTCAAGTGGCTTTATGATGATGAAAGGAAGGTATATATGTGTTGAATTCATAAAAAATATCTATGATGTTGCAAGATGAGCACCTTGTTAAGGGGGTGTGCCATGCCTTAATCACCTTGTTGAGAGAATGCCATGTTTTAATAACCCTGACGAGGTGATGCTAAGCCTCGATGACCTTGTTGAGGGGGTGTCAAGCCTTAATCATCTTGAAGAGGGTATGCTAAGCCTCGATGGCCTTGTTGAGGGGGTGTCAAGCCTCAATCACCTTGTCGAGAAAGTGCCAAGCTTCGATCACCTTGTTGAGGGGGTGTCAAGCTTCAATCACCTTGTCGGGGGGTGGTATGCCTGTACTACCAATTGAGGGGTATATACCTCAATCACCTTCCAAGGGGGTGGTATGCCTTGGAGTACCAGTAAAAGTTTGCTTGGTCTATGATGATGGGCTCTTCCTACATATGTAATATGTTCTATATAAGCGTGCTTTACTTCACGCATTGATCATGCATCCTTTATTGTTATTTTACCTATCCATTGTTTATGCCTACACATTTTGACTATGTTGCCTAACTTTTGTAGCATTGCAACCCACATACTTAATATATTCAAACATACTAACGCATACTCTATGTCTACATGATGTTACCATGTAGGAACTAGAGCTCCATTTGATCATCCTGCTTCTCTACATTGCTAGTACTATCTCTTGAACCAAGCTTTGGTGAGTCCTCAACTCCAAGGATAATATCTATTGATTTCATGCTATGTAAAAACTCTTTTCTTTTGTTGGATGCTTATGACTATGAGGGTAAGCCCAAAATAGTGTTGTGGCCCCCGCTCAATTCCATGTTTAGAGGTATTATTGGACAAGTGATGTAATTATGCTTTGAGCTTTGACGCTTCTATGTTATTTAAGTATTAAACTCTTTCTTTTAGTCTTGAATCACCTTATTTATGTCTATGCTATTGATATCTTGCTTCCGCGACCAAGGATGTGTGTATGATATACTAAGAGGCTTGTTTGGGGTCGAATCCCCTCTTTCCCTTATGGATCTCATGGTAGTTTGTGGATGGTATATTAATTTGTTTCTGGAATAAAGAAGAGCTTGTGAGTCATGTGAGAGTGATGTTGCAAATCTTAAGGGATTAGTGGTTGTTTGCTAGATGTGATAAGTGTGAATTGTGGGTAACAAGAAGATGGTTGGAGAAGTACACAAGTTGGCTAAGTTTAGAATGATGTTGGATGAAGTTGAGAATGGTAGTGTAGTGGTTTTGATGGTTCCGAATCTTCCTTGTTGAAGAGGTCAAGTTAAGGCAAGATCTTGATTCCGCCTTGCTAGAGTTAGATGTTTTGGTGAAGATAGTGAAGTGGAGGTTTTCTCCTAAGGGGGAGATGGTGTCCTTCAGTACTAAGGTAGTTTAGGGGTGCTTGTGTTGTTGATTAGGGTCACTTGAAAGTCCCACCCATGAAGGGTATGATCCAGTTTGGCAAGAAAAGGGAATTGAGCCTAAGATATGTGGGTCCTTATAGAGTGTTGAGAAGGACTGGCAAGTTGCTTATGAATTGAAATTTCCCATAGGAATGTATATGGTTCACCCGGTCTTTCATGTATCTACATTGAGAATATATGTTGGTGGACCGAGTGCTATAAAACTCTTTGCGATTGTGGGTATTGTGGAGGATGGGTTGACTTAAAAGGAGGTCCCGATGGAGTATTGGATGGATAGGTGGAAAGGTTGCTTAATAAGGAGGTAGTGCTCGTCAAGGTCCCTTGGAAGAATCGTCAAGTCGAAAATATCACATGGGGAGCCGGAGCGGGCATGAAAAAATGATATCCATACCTCTTTCATTCTATTCAAGCTTGAGATATGATTTTAAGTCCTTTATATGATTGTAAGTCCTAATTTTCAGCCCTCATATCATATTGCATGCATTCATGTTTATGTTGACCAATTTATGGTGATTTTAATATTTATGTTGAGATTTTTGAAAATTATGTTTAAGTGAATTGGTTGCATTCATATGTTGGGCTGAAATCATCTTGATTACTTCTCTTGTGTATGTTTCTTTGACATTCGGAGATGAATATTCCCAAGGGGGAGATATTGAAACACCCCAAAAAGTGCCTCGAAAATGCCCATAATCGTAATTTTAATATATCTCAAAATTCGTGCATGATATAGAAAATTTGGCTTCATATTTATGATCAGGGGGAAATATTGAGTGGGTAATAGGTATAACCTTGATTTTAGAACAACCATAGCAAAAATTTATTTTCCAAAAGTATCAAAAAATAGTAAGGATCTACGCCCTTGGCGCGATGCGGCCAGGGCGCGGACCTATGTATTTTGTTGGCAGTTTTTCTAGTTCGGTCCAAGGCCTTAGGGTCTTGGGCCTAAGCCCTCCTATGTGTAAAAATATCTATACTCAGTCATTTTTCAACACCATATCATTCAAGTCATTCCCCAAAACCCTCTCTAACACTTAGTCAAATATTTCATCAAAAATTAATGTCCCAAACTCATCCTTGGATCTCAAGAAGTTAATTCAAGCTTCAAGTTCTCTTTCAAATCTTTATCAAGAAAATCTCCAAAGTTGAGGTATGTGGGTTTCAACCACATGGTGCCTAACCTTCTTTTTCATATAAATTGCATGTTTCCAAGTTGGATTATCTATGAGTATCCTTTATTATGGGTTATAACTGTAAAATACGTTGGGGTTTCATAAAATATTGACTGTTTGAGCTTATTTTGAGATATGAATCTATGATCTATTATGAGATTTGATGAGGGATTTCAATGTATCTTCCATGAGGGTGTTACCAAGTGTCGATGGGTTGATTTACATTAAGTTTTCTCACATGATTTCACTCTTAACTTGCATTATTTTGAACTAGCATTAAAAACCCACCAAGTGTTTGATAAAATGTCCAAATTTTACACTAAGCTTTCTCACATGGTTTCACTCTTGAATTGCATGATTTTAAAATAGCATTACACACCCACCAAGTGTATGATAAAATGTCATGTTATGGACTCTTGAGTTATTAATGACCTATTATATGGTTTCTGAGTGAAGTGGCTTTATGATGATGAAAGGAAGGTATATATATGTGTTGAATTCATTAAAAGTGTCTATGATATTGCAAGATGAGCACCTTGTGGAGGGGGTGCCATGCCTTAATCACCTTGTTGAAAGGGTGCCATGTCTCAATCACCTTGACGAGGGGGTCTTAACCCTCGGTGGCCTTATTGAGGGGGTGTCAAGCCTCAATCACCTTTATAAGGGGGTGTCAAGCCTCGGTGGCCTTGTTGAGGAGGAACTAGAGCTCCATT
>DF363109.1:15187-38243 GCA_000787875.1 Solanum virginianum
GTGGGGGTGTCAAGCCTCAATCACCTTTATAAGGGGGTGTCAAGCCTCGGTGGCCTTGTTGAGGGGGTTTCAAACGTCAATCACCTTGTCGAGGGGGTGCCTAGCCCCGGTCATCTTATAGAGGGGGTGTCAAGCCTCAATCACCTTGTTGGGGGGTGGTATGTCCGTACTACCAATTGAGGGGTATATACCTCAATCACCTTCCAAGGGGGTGGTATGCCTTGGAGTACGAGTAAAAGTTTGCTTGGTCTATGATAATGGGCTTTTTCTACATATGTAATATGTTCTATATAAGCATGCTTTACTTCACGCATTGATCATGCATGCCTTATTGTTATTTTACCTATCCATTGCTTATGCCTACACATTTTGACTATGTTGCCTATTTTTTGTAGCATTGCAACCCATATACTTAGTACATTCAAACATACTAATGCACACTCTATGCCTACATGATGTTACTATGTAGGAATCAGAGCTCCATTTGATCATCCTCCTTCTCCACATTGCTAGTACTATCTCTAGAAGCAAGCTTTGGTGAGTCCTCAACTCTGAGGACAATATCTATTGATTTCATGCTATGTAAAGACTCTTTTCTTTTGTTGGATGCTTGTGACTATGAGGGTAAGCCTAGATAGTGTCATGGCCCCCGCTTAATTCCATGTTTAGAGGTGTTGTTAGATAAGTGATGTAATTATGCTTTGAGATTTGATGCTTCTATGTTATTTAAGTATTGAACTCTTTCCCTTAGTCCCGAATCCCCTCATTTATACCTATGTTATTGATATCTTGCTTCCACAACCACGGATGTGTGTATAATATGCTAAGAGGCTTATTTGGTGTTCCTTTGGGTTCCCCATTCGCCGTGTCAAGTCTAGGCCTAGTTTGGGTCATGACACTTAGACTGACTCTCAGTTGGCTCAATTAATTTAACAGGTCAGCCGTTAGGTATGCAAGGCCATTACAAAGTTAAATGAGCACATGATAGAGCACTACTATCCACCTTTGATCAGGGAATGAGAGTGCTTTATGGTTAGGTAGACGCATTCGAGAGGCGTTTGGAGGATCGCCTTGGTATTACTCAGGCTCTTACCTTTCTTCCATTCGGATGGAGATCCAGTAGCTACACAAGGATGTGAGAGTAGTAGCACCAACATCATTGACCATTTCAATGCCTACTATCACTCTCCTAATGCTAGATCTACTTATTGAGGAGTCTGCTGTTCCTACCTCTGGGAAGAGTCAACATACTAGCGAGGAGGATGCAAAGGTAGCATTGTGATGCGCTCAGAGGATAGAATGTCGGCAACTCAATGCCACCAAATGGGATTCTATTTTGGATGAGGAGATATGGCGTGCCTGTGATCATGAGATAGCATAGGGTATTGGACCCTCATTATCGACCATTACTATAAAGGAGACCACCTAGGAGGTTAGGGTGGTGAGTCCCAGATGACACCAGCGCTTAAGCGCCCAGGCTTGTTTCTTGTTGGCCCCTATATGTGTTTTAGATTTATTTTGGTGCATTGAGGACAATGCATATGTTTTTCGATGGGGTGTGGGTAGTTATAGGCCTCAGTGAAATTTGTGTAACCAAGGCCTATATCTACTGGCATTTTTTAGTCTGTGGAGTTTTCTTGCCTTTGTTCTTTCCCTAAGGACATTTATTTTTTGTTAAACCGATATGTTTAGGATGTATAGATAGTAACAGTGATATCTATGGTATGTGTTAAGTTACCTTCATAAATGATACTCCTCTATTTTTTGAATTATTCTTGGAAGATGTGCTTGTAGATAGTTTTGAGAGTAAGCATGTTGGATCTGTATATGACATTATGTAATTTGATCGAACAAGGCTGATTTATGATAAAAAGCATGATCTGAATGTCTACACTAATATTGTTACTCAGTGTCAAGTGTGTGAGCTTAATTGCATGATTCTCATATTATGTTTCATTCTAGAACTTTCCCTGTTAGTATGACCGACGCTGTAGGTTAGTTGGTTAGGAAAAGATCATAGGTCATTTTTTTATAGTCTACTTAACCTAAAATGACCAACCAAATACAGTGTACATCCCGCGATCCTAATATTTGAGCCATACATATATCTTTTCTTTGTAAATACCTAAGTTACCCATTTGCCAGTGAAAATCTTGAATTTAACATTGGTCCCTCTTTGAATATTCTGCACCTTGACTAAGGCTAAAAGCCTAAGTTGAGGGTGGCTACCAAAAGTCGCCAAAAAGAAATCATAATAACTTATGATGGGAATCAAAGTAGTATAATGAAAAAGGAAAAAAATATAAGATATGTGTGAGAAAAATGAATGAGCGCCAAAAAGAGGGCTGCAAAGAAAAAGAATTGAGAAGAATAAAAGGGAAAAAACATGAAAGTACACCAAAAAAGGTTCAAAGTGTGTGAAAAAGGAACAATGAGTCATAAAAGTGTTAGTGCTAGCAAGGATAAGTGCAAAATAATGCAGTGTCAAGGAGAACAATTAGTCACTATATCCCAAATATCCGCCTCCCCCGAGCCTACATTACAAGATGAGAACAGTTGTCATGGTTTAGAATAGAGAGACAAACCTATGGAATTTGAATATCAGTTGTGAGCGTATTCAGTTAGTACCTAGCATTTAATAAAAATACATTAATTTGTGTATGAAATGAGACTTCTTTTGTTTCTGAGGTCACTTGAATGACATTATTGATTGTTGGACTATTCCAGTGATTGTTGCTTATGTACATTGCCTTGCCTATAAAAAATACTCTGTCATGTAGTGATCTGCATATGTTTGCTTGATAAATATCTTGTGTATGCACTAAAGGTTCGTAAGGGTATTTGTGATTGACTGAGATGTGATATATGCCATGAGATTGACATTTGTATATTTGTTATGCTACTTTTGTTAGATTGAGTCCATCGCTTGTGGGAAAACAACAATTTTAAGTTGAGGGTATTAATGTGCCGCCAACATATGACACTTTTGATGTTTTAAACTTAGAATTTGGTGTGTCCGCTAGTGATTTTTAGTAGATTTAATGTATATTTTTATTGTTTTGATAGGATTACATGATTCGAGATGCTTGTGTGAGGATTGTTGAAGTTTTACAAATTTTTGCTTGGTAAGAGACCTCCAATGGGATGTGATTTGATCTACAAGATATGGGTAGGTGTTTGTGGCTTGAATTTGGAGTTTAGAGGATTTTCTGAAGTTGAGATGACAATTAGCAGGATGGCTTGTGGTTTATTCCACGATTCGTATTCTTGATCGTAGTCCTAAATGCAGAGTTTAAGGAAATTAGCAGGACGAAAAAGACCACGACCCGTAGTCCAAACTACAAGTTGTGGATCAGATCTCATGCATTTTGACTAATTTTCAAGAAGGCAATCCATGATACTCAATGAGGAACCGTGGATCATTTCATGGGTTGTATATTGGCTCATAGTCGAACTCGAATCTAGTTTTCCTTATTCATTTAGGATTTGGTGTTCTATGTCTATAAGTAGGATCTTTATTTATTCTTAGACATGTAGACAGTAGAGAACATAATATTTCTTTTATTTTGAGTTTGTGCTTGGAGATTTGGAGAGACATACTTTGTTCTTCTTTCGGATCTTCATATTGCTATTTATGTGGAGATTTTGGATTTTCAATTCTTCATTGTAAGTATTTAATTATGCAAACCTCAAAAATGATTTCATCATCTATAACAAACAAGGGTAGTTAAATCCATAAGTTGGGTTGTAGGAACTATGAAGAACTAACACAGTAAAAACCGAATAATTGTAATCCTTGGAAAATGTGCATGTATGTATTATTTATCTCTTAATTTTAATTGATTTTAATGGTAGTCAATGTTAGAACTAGCCTTATTCTTACTTGTGAGACCAAGGTGATAATAAATGGGATAAGGGATAAATAAAAATATTTGATGTGAGTACACTCATCTAATCAGCCTAAACGAACCAAGGGATAGTTGTACTGGGACCAAGATAAGCGTTATTAATGTGACACCCATAGATGATCCAAGTTGCATGGTGAAATTTTCCTATTTGTTAGACAAAGGACTTAGGTAAATATAACTTACTAGATCTGTATGCTACACACTAGAAAAGATTATAATTATAAGGTTACACTTCATTAGGAATTCACGAGGAACACAATACCCTAGTTATCTTCTCTCTTTGAATTCATAATACTTGCATCTGAATTGCTCTTGGAATAGGTTTTAGTTATTGCTATTTCATCACAAAAACCCTCTTTTGAAAATAGGTCGGTTAATCTCTCAAAGTTATTTTATTTACTCCAAGTCTAGACCATATTCCTCGTGGGATTGACCCTAATCGTTATTGGCTTATATATTTGAAAAACGATGCTTATACCTCAATTGGGAGGTGTAATTTGGGTATGATCAACACTTCATATAAATTTGGATCGTGTTTTCCTAGTACTCCATTTCTTTGTGGTCTATCCTATTTTTCGCAACTTCTGGCCAAGCTTTAGACTCGTATAGACATATGGAAACCTTAATTTAGACTTGACGTTGATTCTTGATGTGATTTGGGGTAGAGTATCCTTTTTGGTAGGTTGTGGGCAACCTTAGACTAGGTTGAGCCTTAGATTCTTAGGAAAGTGACTTAGACAATATAAATCAATCATTAACATCAATTTCATTATTAGGAGGCCCAAATTGGTGAGGCTATCTAGCTTTCATATCCTCTTCAGCTTCCCAAGTAGCCTCTTCAATGGATTGACTTCTCCACAACACTTTTACAGATGCAAACTCTTTGATTCTCAACTTGTGAACTTGAAGATCAAGGATTTGGACTAGGATTTCTTCATAAATCAGACTATCCTTCACTCCAATGCATTCAACTGGCACAACCAAGGATGGATCTCCTAAACACTTCTTAAGCATAGAAATGTGAAAGAGCGGATGGATGGTTGCCAACTCTTGTGGTAGCTCCAACTCATAAGCTACGTTTCCCACTCTCTTCAAAAATTGGTAGGGACTAATGTAACGAGGACTCAACTTTTCTTTCTTCTTGAATGTCATTATACCCTTTATGGGTGACACTTTCAAGTATACCCAATCATTCACTTCTAACTCTAGGTCCCTTGTCCTAACATCAATATAGGACTTCTAGCGACTCTGTGTAGTTCTCATTCTCTCTTGGGTGATTTTTACCTTCTCTATAGCCTGGTGTACTTTGTCTGGCCTAATCAACCCTTCTTTACCTACCTCAAACCATCTACTTGGTGATCTACATCTTCTACCATAGAAAGCCTCATAAGGAGCCATTTGGATACTCGAATGAAAGCTTCTGTTGTAGGAAAACTCAATTAGAGGCAACTGGTCATCCCAGTTACCTTTAAAGTCAATGACGTAGGCTCTCAATATATCCTTCAAAGTTTGTATCGTCCACTTTTCTTGAACATTAGTCTGAGGGTAGAAAGCAGTACTAAGGTTCACCTTTGAACCCAGACCTTTCTTAAAGGACTTCTAGAATTGGTCAGTGAACTGATCACCCCCTATCTGATATGATGGGCAAAGGCACCCTATGCAACCTAACAATCTCTCAGATATATAATTGGGCATAGTCCTCTGTCGTATTAGTAGTTTTTACCACTAAGAAGTCAACTGATTTAGTTATCCTATCAATAATCACCTAGACTGAATCATGTTGTCTGCAGACCTCGGTAAGCTTATGATAAAATCCATATTTATTATCTCCCACTTCCCTTCTAGAATTTCTAAATTTTGGGCTACTCCACATGGCCTTTGGTGCTCAAATTTTACTTGTTAGTAGTTTGGGCACTTAGAAACAAAGTCTGCCATGTCTCTCTTCATGCCACTTCACCAATCAATCTCTCTCAAGTCGCAGTACATTTTGGTAGACCCTAGATAGATAGAATATCTAAAGTTATGGGCTTCTGACATGATTCTTTCTCAAATACCTCAACATCTAGAACACACAATCTACTTTGGCATCTTAATACCCCATCTCCCCCTTTGACGAATTCCATAACTTCCTTCTTATGTACATCTTCCTTTAATTGGAGTAAGATGGGATCTTGGTCTTGCTTCTCCTATACCTCTACCACAAGAGATTATGTAGACCCATTATGGACAAGTATTCCACCTTCACTAGATTCATCCAGTTGAACTCTTAATTGCGTTTGTCTGTGCACCTCTATAGCTACCTCTTTCTTCTCTTCTTCCACATGACCAGTGCTTCCCATAGATAACCTACTAAGAGCATTAGTAACCACATGAGCTTTACCTGGAAAGTGTGTCGTAGTCCTTGAGCAACTCAAGCCATATCCTCTGCCTTAAGTTAAGCTCTTTCTAGGTGAATACATATTGCAGGATCTTGTTGTCACAACCCAATCTAGGGCCTCAACATGACACAACTAATGGGAACTCGAAGGGATGCCCAAACAAGCCTCTTGAGCATGCATGACACATCCTTGATTTCGCAGAAGCAATAAAAAGATGAATAAGAACATAACACATAATTTCTAAGGGAAGCAGGGGTTTGCACTCACACTATGGGAATGTTATAGGGAAGAGGATAAACATGAATCACATAGCAAATAAGTCTAAGGGGTGGGTAAGTATGACTCATGCTATGGGGGCATTTAGGGACTTGGGACTTAGGACTTCCACCTTGTCAACAAAGCAAATATTCACCACAAAAAGAGAACACAGGACTAAGGATAAACTCCAATAATACATAGACATAATAAGAGTCGAGATCATAACATACAACCCATGTATCCAACAACACCTCTATCTATGAATGGAGCGGGGCCAAGAATCTCCCCGATTCATTCTCAATGATAGTATCAAAAAATAGAATAATCTAAATAAAAGCATGAAAATAAATATATGTTGCCCCCGAATCTGGAGCACTCACTAGTAGCAAGCCTTTACCGAACTAGTTAATCACGTGGAAAAGGAGGATGGAAGGAAACTCCGGTTCGAACATGGTTAGAACAAACAGGTAAAAAATGTGCGTTAGTATTTGGAATGTACTAAGTATGTAGAGTTCAATGAAACAAGAAATATTAGTCATAATAGTCAAGATGCATAATCATAATCAATACACATAAGCTCAATATGACATGTATAATACATGTTTCAATTAAAAAATGCATGAAGATAATCAAATTTGCATAATATATCATAGATATTTGGGAGGAGACCCTAACCGACATATAAGACCAAGCATGCTACTACTTAGAATCTTGATGTTCACTTCACACCGAATGAAGGAGTGGTCTAATTGCCAAGGTAAACCAAGCTTAACCCCACATAATGGGTGACTTAGACTAGTTGGATCCACTAGTAAAAGCCCATTCAGGAAAATAATATAAACCTATGGTGGTACATAATTAAGAGACCAAGACTATATATAAGGACCCCTTAGTTTGAGCATCCACCTTAAGCCTCTTTTCGATGCTAGGTATAATCCCACGGAATACTTAAAATAATCATAGATTTGATCATACTTACATAACTTATATAACACAATAAAGTGTCATGTGTAGCTCATTCAAATACTTAACCCCTACACGTGGCGTATACCTTATAATAGAGGGTAAAAACAATGCATAGACTTAACCCCTTCTAGAAGGCATCACATTACACACGAGGGTGGAGATTGTGATATGCTTAACCCCTCCTAGTGAGAGTTGACACGTGATGGTAAAATGGTCATAATACTTAACCCCTTCATGTAAACATTATTTACTCACAAGAGGGTTGAGATTATAATATACTTAACTGCTTCTAGTGAGAGTTGACACATGATGGTAAAATGGTCATAGTGCTTAACCCCTTCATGAAGATATTATTTACTCACAAGATGGTAGAAATATATAATAAGGGCTCAAAATTTTCTTGTAAATCACAGAAAGTTTTCATGAGTTTAATACATGTTTGGGAGCCCATAATTTATCATAACATGTTTGTCTTGTAATCCATGCAATAATCTTTCATCAACATAAAAATCCTTGTCAAGTAAATTTAATCTAACATGGTGGGTATATGTATATGTAGTTAAAATCATGCATTTCAAGAGTATAAGACATTAGAGGAGTAAAACCAACTCATTTTAAAGTCATTCAAACCAACCCACCAATATTGTAATAAAACCCTTGTTATTGAGAAATCGTATTTCAAGACACATAGGAAAAGTATTTATTCAAACCAACCCACCAATATTGTAGTAAAACCCTTGTTATTGAGAAATCATATTTCAAGACACACAAGAAAAATAATTAGTTTAAACCATCCTTGGTCAACCCATCATAATCATATACACCATCTTCAAAAATATGGATATGGAAACATGAAACTCATCTTACCAAGTTTAACCTAGTTAAGACTTCTTTAATACTCATATAAATCCTTACATTTCACATAATATCTTACTTCATGATAATGCATAAAAATAAACCATAGAATTCATAATAATAATATCATATGCAAGAGTTCATAAAATACCCATAAAGATCCATAGATTTCATGTAGTTGGAGAGAAGAATGGTTGGACTTGTGGGAAGGAAGGTTCACACAATCAAACCCACATATCTTGGTGTGATTTTGGTGGAGGAAATCTGATTTATACATGAAGAACCCGAAACCCTAGCTTTCCTTCACACTTGAATGCCTTGAGAGAGTTCTTGAGGACTTAGGGTTTTTTGAAATGAGAAAGAATGAGGTAGGTTAGGGTCATTTGGAGGGGTTTTAGACTGATATAAGGCATGTGGGAAGTCAAAACGACGTGGGATAGGCTTACGATGTGAGGAAAGGGCTAGAATACCCTTTTTAAAACTGCCCTTGATAATTTCACGAAACTCCATTTACGAGCTGTAATTTATTCCATGGCCCGTAGAGTGGTCGTAGAAACTGACAGCTTGACTTTGCTTCACTAAAATGGGCATAATGTTTTGGTCTGAACTTCAAATGAGGTGAAACTAGTTACGTTAGAAAGCTAATTTGAAGAGATTTCATTTGGTTGATCCCCCAGCCTCTAATTCAATGTGTGCCAAGAGATATGATGATTTGAATTCGACACATATATAAACTTCTACTAGAACTTAAGCGATTGGAATCACTTGCACTCGACTTGATGAGAGGGGGGCTTAGAATAACATGAGAGGTCATGGAGGGGGCTATATAAGTCTATCAAGGAGAACTCCAAGCAAATAATCAGGGAAGACATCAGGGAACTCATTGACAACTAAAACTGACTCAAAAGGTGGAGACTCTATATCATTAGCCTTAACTAGCACGAGGTGATAGATACATCCTCTATGATTAATTTTCTAGCCCTAAGGTAGGAAATAAACTTACCCTTAGGCACTGTAGAACTCCCTTCCACTATATAATAGGGTTATTCAGAAACTGAAACTTAATTGTCTGGGTTCTACAATTGACAGATACATAATAGGCGTGAAGCCAGTCCATACCAAGAATCATATCAAAGTCAATCATCTTTAACTCAACTAAGTCTTCCAAAGTATCTTTATGATAGATAGACACCAGGCAATATCTATATACCTTTTCAGCTAGAATGGACTCACCAACAGGAGTATAAACACTAAAGGGCTCAAGAAGTCATTCAGGAAGGATCTCAAACTTACTTTCCATATATGGAGTTATAAATGATAAAGTGGAACCTGGGTCAAGCAAGGCATACACATCATAGGAAAAGACTCAAACCATACCTGTAACAACATCTGGTGCAACTTCCTAATCCTATCAATTTCCCATCGCATACAGATGATTTGCACCCTTGATCATATTAAGTGTGGAACTTCTTTGACTATCACTGGCTGGTGGTGCTACTGAAGACTGAGGTTTATTACCTCTATCACTTCGCTTCCTTATTGGGCACTCATTCTAGAAGTGACTAGTTTGTCTGCACCAATCATAAGCATTTGTGCCCTCATGGCACTTACCTAGGTGGAGTTTGCCACACTTTCCATATGGTGGTTTTCCCCTTGACCCTTGAGTCACACTAGCTTAGGATTGAGAACCTTGAGCTCTAGAATTCTGATAGCTCTGAGACTTGTTATTAGACATGTTACTCTGAGTTAGAGTATTTTCTGAGGATGGTGTATAATTTGAAGATGTCTTCTAAAAATAAGACCTATCCCCCTTACTTTGCTTATGCTTGCTAGGGTCATGCCCTTCTAATTTAGACTTCTTGCTCAAATGCTCCTCCCTATCCCTCATCTTTTCCTCTTCAAGTTATTGTGCATAAACCATAACTCTAGAGATACCCATGCCTAGAATCATCAACGTCGCTTTGCACTCTTTTTTCACATGCTTGCCCAAGCCAGATAACCATTCTAGATCTCATGTCAGGGACTATCTTTGGAGCATATCAGGATAGTTGTGTGAATTTTAGGCCATATTCTTTGATAGTCACCCCCTCATACTTCAAGTTAACAAACTCCTCAACCTTTGCTTCCCTCAACTCTCGTGGAAAGAAGTGATCAAGAAAGGCACTCTCAAAGTCTTCCTAAATAGTAGGTTCAACATCATTACCTCGACTCTCTTCCCACTGATTGTACCAATCATTTGCCACATCCTTGAGTTGATAAGAAGCAAGTTCAACTCCCTCAATCTCCATTGCACTGATAGTTTTCAACATATTCCATATCTCATTAATAAAATTTTGAGGGTCTTTCTCAACCTTAGACCTTGTGAAGACTGGTGGGTTCATCCTCAAGAAATCTCTAAGTCTCATCACAGTAGTTAGCTCTTGGGAGCTAGAGGTTGGAGCCTATGAACTTTGACTCCTACTCTGGGTGATTACCAGTTGGGTGGGCATAGTTATGGCCCCTCTAAAATTAGCCTCTGAAGTAGGAGCAAGTGAAGTATTAGGTTCCCGGGAAGCCCCATCGACTCTAGCACGTCAACCTGACCTCTGGTCTCCATCTGAGGAGGCACTTCTGGTGAGGGATTCTTAGTGGTGCGAGATGAAACATCTCTTTAGGTGGCGGTATGCTTAGGAGGCATGATGTGTAAATATGTAATGTACGAATTAGATATATACTTTAATAGAGTTAAATCTATAGCATGAACTTAGAATACAAGAAAGTGTAACAATCCCCAATATCCTATAGCCTCCTGCTAATAAAGTGTAGTGCACAACATACCCATAAACAAGACTCTACTAGACACAGTTTCATAGACTCACTAGGACACTTGAACCTTGTGTTCTGATACCAAGTTTGTCATGGCCCGGGAGGAAATCCTTGGCGTGGTGGGCACCAGGGACTATTCCTAGTTCAGAAGTGAACCACTTGGCCTTATCACATTCATTCAATCATAACTAACAACAGAAGACATCAATGATCAAGAAATACTTAATGGAAGGTGATAATAGTATGATAATCAAAGGCGAAAGGCCAAACAACATAGCAATCAAACTGAGTAAGACTAGTATGAAAGACACTAGCCAAAAACATAATCCAATCATAAATCAACTGTCTAGTCTATGAAGACTCTATCCATTGACAAAGTGGTACCAATTCCAGACCTATGTGTACCTTAAAATAGAATAAAATAAGTCTAAATTCAAAGCTAAAAAATAACATGATATCCTCCAAAAGTAGGGGAGGGCTCACCAATTAGCTGAAAGCAAATAGGTTCTCAACAGAGCTCTTGTTCATGACCGCTAGTACCTGTCTGTGCCTCATGAAAAGATGTAGGCCCAAATGGGCGTCAGTATGTGGAATGTATGAGTATGTAAAATTATAGAAAGAAATATGTAAAGGAGGAATAACATCAACTCAAGAAGTAGGAAACTCAATCAGTAAGTTAAGAGTCTAAAGTAAGAATGCAGTTTAGACAATGACCACTCATATGCCATCTAATCTAATCCACTTAGAGTACTATCAAGACCTATATGGGAGTTTCTCTAAATGACAACTATTATGTATGAGCCAGTGATGATACAATGAAGCGATGTCATTACCATATCCATCCAATATCTTGTTAGGGTGTAGGACATCCAATTAGTGGATCCAAAATCAGTAACATCAAGTTCTCTTTTTGGCATAATAGGAAACATTCAATTTTATGATTCAATCCTCTACACCGACTACTTAGTTATTGAGATCGAGTTAGACTTACTCTTACTTAATTTGGTGCTCAATACTCCTCCCAACAATCAACATGCTCATAAAACATCACCCCTATGGATAACTCACTCAACTAGTCTCATTGAACATTTGTCAACTCAACTCATCACATCAATGGTCAACTCTTTGGTTGGAAACATTCTTTTAAGATTTAGCTCATTAACCCATAAAGACCCTCTAGCATCTATCATTCTATCATCATAGTATTCAAAAAAACAAGAGTGGGGTTAAAGAATGTAGGAGCTTTATAGAATTTTTTAGCTCAAGTTATACTCATGCATACCCATTTAAGTGCAATAAGTAAAAATAATAAGAATTCATTTTAGGGTTCACGTAGAAAAGTAAAATCATCTATTTCAAGTATTCAATATATAAAAACTGTAATTCATGAAAGATCATATAGAAATACATTAGGATTTAAGAAACATCTTCAAGAAATAATCCATGGAAGACTCAATTCATTCATAACTCCAATAATTCGGGTTATGGGGCATATGGAAAAATAAAATCCATGTTCTAGTTAGCCTTACATACCTAAAAGTTTTGAATCTTGAAATAGCTTGGGGGAATTCACAAAATTATCTTCAAACCCTAACCTTTTTCTCCCTTGAAATCTTGCTCTGAGCTGAAGAGGGTGTTTTGAAAGGTGAAAAAAGACCAAAATAACCCTTCTTAAAAATATTGTCAAAGTCATCCACGGGCAAACCTACAACCCGTAGAAACTTCCACGGCCCATAAGAACCAATTCGTAAAAGTTTTGGATAAATTTTAAGGTCTTTAGATCGATTCCATGAGCTTAAACTACAGCTCGTAGAAGACTTTAAGACCCACAGGTGGGATCGTCAAGTTGTGGGCTCAAAAATGGATTTTCTAAAGTTTTTCATGAGTTGAAAGTACGGGCCATAACTTAAATCATGGCCCATAAGTCATTGCCTAACTCAACTCTGCACTCTGGCATTCTATAGTAAAAGGACTATAACTTTTGACTCCAAACTTCAAATGAGGTAAAATGATGGCATTGGAAAGCTAGTTTAAAGAGATTTCATTTGGTAGGTTATAGGTGTAATCATATAAAATTTATTAGAATATAAATTTTATAATATGATTTAAATTATATTAAATTCAAAATATATTAGTCCAAATAAATGTTATGGATTAATATAAGTGTGTTACTTAATTATGTCCAATGAAATATGGATTTAAATAAAAGCCCAAATTTATTTATTTGGGCTACAAAAGATGACTCATTTTATTGGGCCCCATATCCCTTCATCCAAGAGGTCCACTTGACGTCACATGTCAAATGACGTAGCACGCCAACTCAAACAAAGAAGCCAATAGGATCATGCCATGTGTCAAGATGACAAACCCATTTCATTAAAGCCCAATATTCCATGTCACTTAAATCTGATTGGCCGAGAGAAAGTCCGATCCTATCATGACTCCTCTATTCTACAATTATATATAGAGGTCTTCATAATTCAGAATGGACATCAAGAATTCTAACAAAAAGCTAGAGAGAGCTCATGGATCAAACGCCACAATTTCTCTACAAATTCAAGAATTCAAACATTCAGGCCTTCAAGTTCAAGAACAAGCTTAAAAGTTCTTGAAATCAAGATTCAAGATTAAAATCAAGATTCAAAATCAAGATTCAAGATCAAGAAACAAGATCAAGATTAAAATTCAAAATCGAATTCAAGAACAGACTTTAAATTCAAGATCAAGCTCTAGAGCCCTTGAATTTACACTTAAAAAGGTGAATCAGAGGATCCATAGAGATTGCAACACTCACATTATTGAAATCAAATATTATAATTTTTGTGATATTTTTGTTCTTGATTATTATTTTCTCAACGCAAATTTTATCATCTATAAATTTTGGCACACCCAGTGGGATCAAATCTACCTTTCATCCCCTCTTTCATAAATCAAATCTGCAAATATAAAACCTAAAATGGTGAAAAAATAAGTTATTCAAGCCCTGTCTTTGAGTTTTATCAAGTCTACACTCCGACAAGCCTTGAAGCAGGGGGCATTTGTAAACATCAAAATTTTGTATGACTCTACAAGATGAGTCCTATTTCAGTTAGGATTTCTTGGAGCCTACTCATCTCTAAACCCTAATTCATGCCTATATAAAGGGTATTATATTCCCTTGAAAACGCATCTCAAATATACCATAGAGAGATCAAAATTATCATCCTACGTTCAAGAAATACACCACTAACGACC
Source organism: Solanum virginianum (assembly GCA_000787875.1). Lineage (NCBI taxonomy): Eukaryota > Viridiplantae > Streptophyta > Magnoliopsida > Solanales > Solanaceae > Solanum > Solanum virginianum. The sequence continues at coordinate 29,592 of DF363109.1, forward strand.
CTCAAATCATGGAGAAATCTTATGAGAGAAGAATCAAGGGAGTAACAGATTTGTACTCACATTATTATCAATAAAATTTTTGTTTCTTCAATATTTTATTTGTGATTGCAATTTATCTTTCTATCACTTTTAAAATTTGTGGCAAAAAAACTTTGTAGACATCAAAATTTATAGGACTCTACAAGATGAGTTCTATTTCAGTTAGGGTTTCTTGGAGCCTACTCATCTCTAAACCCCAATTCATGCCTATATAAAGGGTATTATATTCCCTTGAAAAGGCATCTCAAAATACCATAGAGAGATCAAAATATATTATGCTACGTTCAAAAAATACGCCACTAATGACCCTCGAATCATGGAGAAATCTTATAAGAGAAGAATCAAGGGAGTAACAGATTTGTACTCACATTGCTATCAATAAAATTTCTGTTTCTTCAATATTTTATTTGTGATTGCAATTTATCTTTCTATCACTTTAAAATTTGTTGCAAACAAACTGGTATGCCCAGTAGGATAATCTCTACCTCTCATCTTAACTTTTCAAGCACCAAAATATACAAAAATGGCTTGTAAGAAGATTTGTCGATCAACTTCCTCTAAGGCTATTGATTCCAAGTTCTTTGTTGAAGTGGAGGGAATTCTTGGTGTTACTTTTGGAAGTGTTGAAGATGTTACAAGAAACAAAGCTACTATACTGACACAACAAACACTGCGAGTGTCATTCACACCAACTCTCGATTTTGGTTCTTCAACTCCGAAGGGAGTGAGGTCCTCTATAAATATTTCTGAAGAAGGAAGCAGTGTTGCTAAAAATATTAAGCAGACATTAGCTTTGCTTGAGATCTCTAGTTCTAAGAACTCTATCACAAAGAAGGGCCATGACTCATCCAACGAGTCTTCTCCATGTGCATCGTGTAATGTGAAACCCCTGAAGATCAACTTTTATGATAATCCACGCTACTCTTTTGTGCCTCCAACGATCATGCAAGTGATGACAACTAATGCTTCATCCACGGAGGAACAACTTGCGAACCTAGTGAAGATGAATGAAGGATTGACTAGGCATGTTCAACACCAAGACTCTCGCATAGATAAGTTGATGGATAAGGTGGAAGGTTTACTAGAGAGAGAATCTAGCTATGCACCAGCGAAGGGTATTGAGATTCAAGAGGTTGAGATTCCTGTGAAGCAAGCACCGACTAATAAAGAGTTGCCAGTTTCTGCCAAAGGAACGATCCCGCTTGATCAATTGAAGGAGTTCATCGAAGGGACTATTAAAAGACAAGTGTGAAATCTCCACAAGGTCTTCCCATATGTATGCTAAGCCTTACATTGCAAGGATTGATAGCCTCTGAATGCTTGCCGATTATCAACCCCTCAAATTTTAGTAGTTTAAGGCCAAGGAAATCCAAAGCAGCATGTTGCACACTCTGTGGAGACATATAATAATGCTGGGACCTATGGAGACTATCTCGTCAAATAATTTGTCCATTCCTTGAAAGGAAATGCCTTTGACTGGTACACATACCTTGAGGCTAATTACTTTGACAGTTGGGAGCTACTGGAGCATGAGTTTCTTAATCATTTCTATAGCACTAGACGCACAATGAGTATGGTAGAACTCACAAATACTCTCCAAAGAAAGGATGAGCCTGTCATCGACTTCATAAATCGATGGAGAAACGTGAGCCTTAATTGCAAAGACAGACTTAGTGAAACCTCTGCTATATAAATATGTATTTAAAGGATGGACCGAGGGCTTCTGTACATCCTATAAGTGATCAAACCTAAGTCTTTTAAAGATCTAGCAATGCGTGCTCATGATATGGAGTTAAGTATGTCTTTTGTCAGAAAAGATGGTATGCTTATTCACAATCCTCGTAAAGGAAAGGAAAAATAAGAACCCAAGAAATGGGGCAAATTTGTGCCCAGGAATGACAACAAAGAGTCCATGAATGTCAATATCTCACCTGTCAAGTTTACCACGAAGGAGAGTTGGAAGCAAAGTGTAAAGATGACTTTTCAAGTGCGTCCAAACCGAAAGCTAACCTTGAGAGAGATGCAGGAAAAGGAATACCCTTTTCTAGAAATCTTATGAGAGAAGAATCAAGGGAGTAACACGAAAGCTAACCTTGAGAGAGATGCAGGAAAAGGAATACCCTTTTCTAGATTATAATGTTCCTGAAATTTTTAAGGAGTTGGTTGAGCTAAAGCTTGTTGAGTTGCCAGAGATGAAATGACCGATGAAGCTGGGAAGACTCATGACCCAAATTATTGCAAGTATCATAGACTTATGAGCCACCCTCTTAAAAAATATTTTATCTTTAAGGAAAAGGTTATGCAATTGGTTAAAGAAAAGAAGATTGTCCTTGATGATAGAAAGGCAAGCTCTAATCAAATCTCTATCGTATTCGGCTCACTTGACCCAGTCCAAATATGTCCACTCTGAAGAAGAAAGACCAATAGAGCAAGAAAAATCCCAAACCAATACAGATAATGATGAAGATTGGATTCTCATGACTAGGAAGAGACACAACAAGACAAGTCCACAGAAAGGATCACTTGAACAACCAATCAGACAAAGGGTAGTGAAGAGATTAAAGAAACAGAAATCCATCAAACGTCCAAAGGGGCCAAAAGTTGAAAGACATCACCACCAGAAACTACGACGTCCTGTGACTTTTGGGGAATTCTTACCAAGTTGGTTCTGCATGAAGGCCACCCAAGACAACGCTAAGGCATCATATTTCAGAGCTGACAAGGGAGAAACAACGAATGAAGATTCATCAAAGGTATCTCTTGCTAACAAAGATGAAGTGGCAGGTGAAATTCCATCAAAAACATCTCCGTTATCTTCTAAAAAATCTGTGGAACCCCCTCTTCAAGAACTACACGCATGTGCAACAAAAATAACATTTTACTAACAATAATCTTCTATTTGGCAAAACTCTACACAATCGCCCTTTGTATATAGTGGGTCACGTGCTAGAGAAGAAGATAAAAAGAATTTAGATAGACGAAGGGTCCGGGGTCAACATTCCACCCATTCACACAATGAAAGAACTTGGCATCACAACTGAAGAGCTTAGCGAAAGTCGTTTGTTGATACAAGGGTTCAATCATAGGGTGTAGAGGTCTATAGGCTTGATTAAGCTAGAAATTCATATGGACAATTCGCAAACAAATGCATGGGTGCATGTGATTGATGCAAAGACTTCATATAATATATTGCTTGGAAGGCCTTGGGTGCACGAGAACAAAATTATCTAATCTTCTTACTATCAAAGTTAGAAATACCTCAAAGAAGAAATTAAAAGAAAGATAGTTGCTGACAATAATCCTTTCAATGAGGTTGAGTCACATTTTACCGATGCAAAATTCTATTTAAAGAGTTATGTGGTGAAAGAGGTAAAACTTGAGGGTGTCAAACCAAACAAGCCTGAGAAGCTCAAAAGTGAACCAACCAATGTGGCCATTGAAAGGGCCAAAGCCAACATTAGGGAGCCTAGTACTTGTCCTAATAAGGGGAAGACCATACCCTAAAAAATTAAGCCAGCACCAACACTCCGTTATATCCCAAAGGTGAAGAAAGAGGAGGGTCAGTTATCTGATGTACAAGGGAATGTGCTAGAGGGGTTGACCCTTCCTATAAAATGGATCGAGGCAATAAACTTATCTTCAAAGCTATTGAGAAATTTTGTGGCTCAAAATACACCACAAGGTACATCACTCCCTACAAAACATACAAAAGGCTCTGACCCAAATGCTTACAAGTTACTTGCAAAGGCCGGGTACAACCCTGATGAGCTATCTAGGCTAAGAAAACTCCAATCAGAGGGCACAACCAGACAAGCACGTGAAGGTTTAGGCTATAGCCAACCACCACAAACGCCCATCGCAGGGCATAACAAGGCAGAGCAAGTGAACGTATAGCACTATAGCCAACCACAAGTCGGTACGCATCTCAAGAGGAAACGACGAGTGGAAATAACTAGTATCACTATAGAAGATGAGTACGTAAAAGCGAAGAAACAAACTGCGGTCTTACACCAAAAAACGCAAAAAAGATGCAAGAAAGTGTAGGCTCCACAGGTCATAGGACAACTTAGAAGAAGAAGAATAACTCAAGCCATCGGAAAAGTTAACGAAGAGTAAAAAGGCACCCTTCACCTATAATCAAAAATCAATCAATGACAATGATCCACAGGAAGGGAAAGATATTGGAGAAGCTCCACCAGAATTTGAAGAAGGAGTGAAGACCATGATCGATCCCTTAAAGGAAGTTAACCTTGTCACGGATGAAGTTTTGAGGCCAACTTACTAGAGTGTTTTCCTAGAAGTCGATGAACATACTCAAAGAATATAGCGATGTCTTCGGTTGGAGCTATAAAGAAATGTATGGTTTAAATTCTAAGATAGCAGTCCATCAATTGGCAGTCAAGCACGGCGCTCATCCTGTCAAGAAGGCTCAAAGACATTTCAGGCCAGACTTGGTTCGATTGATCGAGAAAGAAGTTAAAAAACTCATGAGGCAGGCTTCATTCGAGAAGTTAAATACCCCACGTGGATTTCAAGCATTGTCCTCATGAGGAAGAAGAATGGCCAAATTTGAGTTTGTGTCGACTTTAGAGATCTCAACAATGCATGCCCTAAAGATGAATTCCTCTGCCTAATCCAAAGCTAATGATTGATGCTACAACTGGTTATGAGGCAATATCATTTATGGATGGTTCTTCTGGCTATAACCAAATTTGCATGTCACCAAAGGATGAAGAACTCATGGTATTCCGTACACCTATAGGCATTTATTGTTACAAGGTGATGCCGTTCAGTTTGAAGAATGCTGGTACCACATATCAAAGGGCCATGCAAATAGATTTGATGATTTACTCCATAAAAATATTGAGTGTTATGTTGATGACTTGGTAGTGAAGTCGAAGAGAAGGAACTACCATTTAAAAGACTTGAGAATAGTGTTTGAGTTACTTAGAAGATATCAACTGAGGATGAATCCATTAAAGTGTGCCTTTGGGGTTGCTTCTGAAAAGTTTCTTGGCTTCATTATGCGGTATCGAGGAATTGAGATTGATCAACCAAAGTTGATACAATTTTGAAGATGTCCAAACCTCGAAACATTCATGAGTTGAAAAGTCTACAAGGGAAATTAGCCTACTTGAGGTGGTTCATCTCAAATCTAGCTGGAAGATGTCAACTGTTTAGTCATCTCATGAAGAAAGGTGTCCCTTTCAAATGGGATCAAATGTGTAGCAAAGCCTTTAAAAGTATAAAAGCGTATCTGGCGAAACCTCCGGTCTTAGCAGCCCCTATACCTGGAAAGCCACAAATACTTTACATTGTGGCATAAGAAAGGTTTGTGGGAGCTTTACTAGCTTAAGAAAATAATGAAGGCAAAGAAAATGCCCTTGATTGCTTAAGTAGAATGATGACATCAAATGAGCTGAATTATTCGCCAATCGAGAAGTTGTGTTTGGCGCTAGTCTTTTCTATTCAAAAGATAAAGCACTACTTTCAAGCTTATACTATCCGTCTTATTTTTAGAGCAAATCCTATCAAATTTGTTATGTTGAAACCAGTCTTTAGTGACCGACTAGCAAGGTGGTACTTTCAGTTTCAACAATCTGAGATTGTATACATCCCTCAAAAGGCTGTGAAAGGACAAGCATTAGCGGACTTCTTCATGGATCATCCTATACCAGATAATTGCAGTTGCAAGTTTTTGGTGATTCTCAACTGGTGATTCGACAACTCTTGGGAACCTATGAGGTCAAGAAGCCTGAAATGCGCCCATATCACTGTTATGTTCAAAAGTTGATAGGATGGCTTGGGGATGTAACCCTCCAACATGTACCAAGCTAGGAAAATAAAGCAGTCGATGCCTTAGCTGCTCTAGCCTCAACTCTTACTCTTCCTGATCAGACGCAAGTTACTATCTGACAAAAATGGGTAGTATCACCATTGGATGAAGAGGAACATATAGAGAATGAGCTTGAGCATGTTGTCGCAGTTTCTGAAACCAATAAAGAGGATTGGCGATAAGTCATCATTGACTATTTATGTTGTGGGATACTTTCAGAAGATCCTAAGAGAAGGACTAACATTCGTCATCGGGCACCTCGTTTTCTCTACTATAAGGAAACATTGTATAGGAGATCATTTGAGGGAGTGCTCTTGTGGTTCTTGGGGGAGAAAGAAGCGACTCAAGCTTTGCAAGAGGCACATTTAGGAGTATATGGATCACATCAGTCTGGACCAAAGCTCCTTTTTCACATAAAAAGAATGGGGTATTATTGGCCAACCATGGTAAAATATTGCTTGGATTATGCTCAAAGGTGCAAGGCTTGTCAATTTCATGCAAACTTCATACATCAACCACCTGAAGTTTTACACCCGACTGTTGCATCTTGGTCGTTTGATGCTTGGGGATTGGATGTTGTTGGACCACTACCAAAATCCTCCGATGGACACTTGTACATCTTAGCTGCGACAGACTACTTTTTAAAATGGACCAAAGTTATAGCTCTTAAAGAAGTCAAGAATGAGAATATTGCAAACTTCATTCACGTAAATATTGTTTACCGGTTTGGCATTCCACGATACATAATCATGAATAATGGTAAGCTATTTGACAACAAGTTGATGAATAAGATATACAATCTTTTTGGCTCCAAGCAGCAAAAATCTTCTATGTACCATGCTGCCGCCAATGGTTTGGCCGAAACATTCAATAAAACTCTATACAATCTTCTAAAGAATGTGGTCTCAAAGTCCAAACGAGACTAGCACGAAAGAATGAAAGAAGCCTTATGGGCATATAGGACGACATATCGCACACCAACTCAAGCAACTCCATATTCGCTTGCTTTTGAAGTTGAAGCAGTCCTACGAGCATCAGATACTGTCTTTAAGACTGGCTGTCCAAGAAGGGCTCACTGAGGAAGAAAATACTCAACTACATCTTGCCGAGTTAGAAGCACTTGATGAAAAGAGTTTAGAAGCCCAACAAAATCTTGAATGCTATGAAGCTCATTTGTCTCGTGCCTTTAATAAAAAGGTTCGCCTTAGGTGTTTTCAAGTTGGAGGCCAAGTTCTCGTAGTAAGAAGGCCCATTATCACTTTACATAAGTCCAGAGGCAAATTCACCTTGAAGTGGGATGGACCATATGTAGTACAAGAAGTTTACTCAAATGACACTTACAAGCTTGTCGATGCAGATGACATGATGATCGGTCCTATAAATGCAAAATTCCTTAAGAAGTACTACCCTTGAGAAAAATTATGGTCCTTGGAATTTGAGTATAAGAGTGCATGATACTCCTGGCCCGCAAGAGTATAAACTGTGTACGACACCCTAAAAAAAACACTCCCCCCCGAACTACGCTGTGACTTGATCCTTTTCATTGAGGTACGTAGGCGCTTGGAATTATATTCTAAGTTCAGTTGCATGGATATTAAAAAAATATATGTCCCTTGATTCCTCATGGGGGAAAAGCCCTATAGAATGTGAGTTCCTTCGATGGCATGCTTGAGGTCTTCAAATTCAATCAAGTTTGCAAGTTGAAATTTTTATATTCCCTAAGTCTCTAAGCTAAAGTCCCCAAAATCTACAAGTTGGTTCCCAAATTAAGCAAGTATGCAAGTGAGAGTCCTCAAGTTCTGAAGTTTTGTGTTGATATTCTTTAAAGTTATCCATTTCGTAAGTTAAAGCATTAAGTTGCATAAAATTTGCAAAGGTGAATGAACAAACTTCAAAAGAGAAGCGATTTTTATTATTTTCATACTTATTAGCGTGCCAAACGTGAATTAAGTTTGAATTATTAAGACTTGCAGCAAAAGAAAACATGTGAAGAATTTCAAGTTAGAACCACAAATGCAAGATATAAGACTAAAAAAAATTGAGAAATTCTATTGCTATAAAATTGTTTAACATATCAATCTAAATCTTGTGAAAATAAAGAAAAGAAGTAAAAAAGAAAGGGCGAAGGGAGCTTAATCTAAGTATAATTTGTAGTTGATCATGTCTTGACGACTAGCCTCTAAGCCCTCTCTCCTATGCTCCAAGTGAGTCGAATCGTCAGTCGTCAAGAAGTCCATGTTTTCATAAGAGGACACATCATTCTCAGCAACTAAGATCTTGGCTTGAACCTCCTCAATCTCCTTCTTGACAGTAGCTATAGTAGCCTCAAGTTCTTCTTGCTCTGCCTGTAGTGTTGCTAACTTCTTCTTGACCTTCTTTAGTGACTTCCTTTTAGAAGAAACATGTTTAATCTTCTCGCCCTCTTCTGCTCTAAGTGACTCAAGACCCTCTTTGGCCTTAGAAAGCTACTCCAGCTTCTTGTCCTCATACACCCTATTGCAAAAGTGGAGCGTTCTTGATCATAGGAGGCAGCAAGCTCAAAGAGAGAATCCACTAAACGCTTTAAGGATGAAAGATCTATAAGACATATTTAACTCATCTCTCAGAAAATCTCATAAATATCTTCTTTGTAAGAAGAAATTAAGTCTAGAGAAGTTCTAGAAAGTTTGCTACAAATCTCCTACCAAAGGCCCAAGATATACCTCTTTTTGTGAGTCGAAACAATGTTTTTTCCTTCAAAAATAGACTTAGCCCCATCTGGCTTTGAATGAAGTGGA
>DF363108.1:162-12226 GCA_000787875.1 Solanum virginianum
ATCTTGGATGGTTATTACGTTCTTGAGCTCGTTTTGCATGAGTATATGGAGGTATGATGGATTTGGAGTGGAGTTGAAAGAGGTTTCTAGGTGTTTCTAGGCTCTCTTTGAAGATGAAGAAGAAAATGAAGAAGTTTCTTCCTTACCAACATATATATCACTTAACTAAAAAAAAAAGACCCTTTTGCCCTTGCACCTATAATTACACTTAGTTAAATACATACACCTCCTACACTTGTTCCGATTTAAATCTTCAATCTAAATTTTTCCAATCGATAGTGTGTTAGGAGGTCTAGTTATCGAAACACTTGCGTATCACCTTAATTGCTCAAAATTTCATAATTAACTCACGTACAAAAAAAAATGAGGGTCCTAACAATTATTATTTTCTCAACGTGAATCTTATCGTCTACAAATTCTAGCATACTCAGTGGGACCAAATTTGCCCTTCATTCTCTCATAAATTAAATTTGCAAATCTGAAGCTAAAAGTCGCGAGTACTTCAAGCCTCGTCTTAGAGTTTCATCAACTCTACACTTCGACAAGCCTTGAAGCAGGAGCATTTGTAGACATCAAAATTTTGTAGGACTCTACAAGATGAGTCATATTTAAGTCAAGGTTTCTTGGAGGACACTCAACCCTAAACCCTAAACCCTAATTGATGCCTATATAAAGGGTACTATATTCCCTTGAAAAGGCATCTAAAATATGCCATAGAGAGATCAAAATATATCATCCTACATTTGAGAAATATGCCACTAACGGCCCTCAAATTATGGAGAAATCTTATGAGAGAAGAATCAAGGGAGTAACAAATTTGTACTCACATTGTTATCAATAGAATTTTTGTTTCTTCAATATTTTATTTGTGATTGCAATTTATCTTTCTATCACTTTTAAAATTTGTTGTAAACAAATTGGCACATCCAGTGGGACCAAATCTGCCCTTCATCTCTTCTCTTATAAATAAAATCTGCAAATCTGAAGCTAGAAGTCGCAAGTACTTCAAGCCTCATCTTAGAGTTTCATCAAGTTTACACTTCGACAAGTCTTGAAGCAGGGATAGTTGTAGACATCAAAATTTTGTAGGACTCTACAAGATGAGTCATATTTAAGTCAGGGTTTCTTGGAGAACACTCAACCCTAAACCCTAATTCATGTCTATATAAAGGGTACTATATTCCCTTGAAAAGGCATCTAAAATATGCCAGAGAGAGATCAAAATATATCATCCTACGTTTGAGAAATACGCCACTAACGACTCTCGAATCATGAAAAAATCTTATGAGAGAAGAATCAAGGGAGTAACAGATTTGTACTCACATTGTTATCAATAAAGTTTCTGTTTCTTCAATATTTTATTTGTGATTGCAATTTTATCTTTCTATCACTTTTAAAATTTGTTGCAATCTTGTACTCACATTGTTATCAATAAAGTTTCTGTTTCTTCAATATTTTATTTGTGATTGCAATTTATCTTTCTATCACTTTTAAAATTTGTTGGAAACAATCTCATTGATGAAAAGGTAATGCATTTTTGATATTTTTAATTTTTTAGACTGAACAATTAGTTAACGTGAAGTATTAATTGAACCAGCTTCAGAGAAAAGTTGTGCCAAAATTGTGTGATCGTTATTAAAAAAATTCAAAGCGGCCAAAAGTACTAGTGAATATAGCCAAGTTTCAGCTCAGTTAAAATTACCTCATTTCAGATAAGTGCCATCCAAAAAATACATGATGAGAATGTTCATATCCCTGAAATGGTTTCCAATTTATTCAACCATGCATGAGTCATTCAAGGGTCGATAACAAAAATGTGCTATCACGTATCCTAATTTCTACCATTGTTGAATTCGACATTCATCTGAAAACCAAAAAAACTAGCCAAACTCATCTTGCTAATGTTGGTTCTGCTTATGGTGAATTGGTGACATAGAGAGTATTGGCTCAAAGTGGAAAAATAATGACATTCAAAGAATTAGGAAATATGGCCTATATTTCTATTCCCACCGAAACCCAAAATGTATAAATTATACTATTTGGCCTATAGAGGAATGAAGAACAACCTTACTTGCGATGTATCCTCGGATTTGGCAACAGAAGAGAAATGACTGACTTTCTAAATTATATTATCGGGCAGATGAATACGCAACAACTTGGAATTTAGAGCCTCAAACACGCATCTGCAAACATTGCAACGCCATTTGAAGCATGAACAAGTGCAACCACAAATTGTTTGGGGAATAATGGAATTGCTGGATGAGCATAACGTTTGGTCAGATTCCTATGGCAAGGGATACATATACAAACGATTAGAATGTATGTTTGTCAGCGCCTCACATTAGAAAGGACCAAAGATCTTTTCACAAAGATACAAAAAGAAATTAAAAAAGGACCAAAGAAATAATACACTATTGATTGAACAGTTTACTCATTCGAAAAAATAAATATTATCGACGCGAAGTGCGGGCAATTTACCTAGTTTTGAGTAAATGACAATTGACAACTAAAGGGAAATGGAGTACAACTTTTTAATTTCTTGTGCTATTTCCAATGGTGTAGACTTCAATGCATTTCCTCGTATGTTTCACAAGCTACGGTTACCTGGAGATTACTTTTTTTCACAATGAAACTTTATCTATCTCTCCCTTTCTCTATAAATTGTTAAATTTGACCAATCAAGAAAGATATTTTATTCAATGATATGGCTATGTCTCAATTTCAATATGCTGCCTTTCTTGCTCTCTTGTTACTCTTCCTCAATGCATCAATTGGTAAGTGGGCAGCCCAAAAACTATAAATTCTACCTAATAATAATATCAATTCGTCAGATAGTATAACGAAGAGTAAACTTAACTAATAAAGAAAATCTTTTAAAAATAGTTTGTGGTCTTAAATCTATCATGCATCACATTTAATAAGAGGGTTATGTCATTATAGATATAAAGGTTTGTTTAAGATTAAATTCTTCTTTCTATACACACACGTGTGTGTATAAATAGTTATTTTTAATTATTATTATTATTATTTAATAAGTAAAGTATGCTATATAATATTATTAGCAAACTTTTGAGTTATTATTATTATTGTTTTTTTTTTAATTTTTTTTTTTTTTGTAGATATACAAGTAGCAGAATCATTTGGTTGTGAAAAGCGAAGTGTGCTATGGACATGGCCTTGCTTTGATAGCAGTCGATGTAACAACCAATGCATTGAGTTTGAATAAGCTATTCATGGAGCTTGTCACATGGATTGGACTGGTCCTGCTTGCTATTGCTATTTCTGCTTATAAGCTATTCATGGAGCTTATCATCGTGATTGATATTATTAATTGGAAAAATAAAAATATGCAGTTTGTAATAATGCTGCAATATATATATATATATATATATATATATATATATATATATATATATGACATGTGAGAATAATTATTCTACCAAACAAAAATATGCAGTTTGTAATAATGTTGCAATATATATGTGACATGTGAGAATAATCATTCTACCAAAGTGTAGATTATTCTGTAGTAGATGATTTCCTCTTTATAATATCAACATTGACTTTTCCAATTGTCTTTCCTTGTTCTTTGATTTTGAAATGGTCTTGATCAACACCAAGAAAAAAAATTAAAGAATAGGAATTGAAGAATAAGACAAATTGTTGGGATGTACTATATATCCCTTCTTATGTAATAGAACTCATCCACTCATATATATACATCAAAGAGAATAAGAATTACATCAACAAAATCTAGTGGCAATACTGCATGCAAGCACCATTATCACAAAAGCCAATTGTCCAACAAGACAACAAAATCCAAAAGGCAAGGATATCGTCATTAAGATAAAAATATACTCCTCGATTCTTTTTTCAAATGTCATTTCAACATTACAAAAAAATTAATTAGAAATAAAATTTGATTAATGTATCTTTTATAATTTTTTTGATTTTTAGTTATTTATGTGTCTCTATAGTCTAGGATAATTAATGGAAAAGACAAATTTAGAAAAGATAAATAATTCTCTTAACTTTTTAAAAATTGACAAGTATTTAGAAATCACTATATTTAGGACTCATCTGGCAATGTAAGATGAAATTATGATTCGAAATCATATGAGATGAAGTTAAAATTTTATTACATACAATTTGAATTTTTAAGTTATATTTTCTTGCTCATAAACATAAAAATCTCAATAGTTGTGGAAACTATCAAATTAGCCCAATTATTTATATAATCTTATCGAATAAGCAAAAGTTCACAGCAAAAATTATAATATACTATCTCAAAGTTATTCCTAATAAATAAAATAATTATTGATCTATTTCTAGTTCAATAAAAAGTAAAATTGAACATGAGTTGCAGTACACTACTGCCATGACCCAAGCCTAGGGCCTAGATATGACACGGCACAAGGGGAACCCGAAGGGATCCCAAGCAAGCCTCTTAGCATATCATTACACATTCTTGGTCGTGGAAGCAATAAAATAGCAACAAGAATAAATATAGGGATAACCGGGGCTAAGAGATATCATTCATATCATAACAACAAGAGTCAAGAGAGAGAGTCAAGCTTATAACATTACGCATGACATGTCCAAAAATACCTCTATTACACATATAAGAGCAGGACCCAAGACAAGTAATCGGGCTCACCGTCATAGTCAACATTTACATGAAAGAAAAGTAGTCTTAGTACATAACATGAGACAATAAGCAACATCCCCTGAATGGAGGTCTCACCAACAAGCTTGATTGAAATCCTACTAGCCATGTGGATGGGGATGCTCAACCGGAGCTCCGGTTCCTACATGGTGACATCATGTAGGCATAAAGTATCCATTAGTATGTTTGAATGTACTATATATGTAGGATGCAATGCAACAAGTGATAAACACCATAAGCAAAATGTATAACATAGGCAATGAATAAGTCTATAACAATATGACATGTATGAATGATGCTTGTAGTAAAACCATGCTTATATAGAACATAATCCATGTGTAAGGAGAGACCACTTTACTGCAAATTCAAGGCATACCACCTCCTTGGAGAAGCGCATGAGGTACAAACCCCTTCATGTGTTTGATGAGGTACAAACCCCCCCCAATGTGGTTGATGGAGTACAAACCCCCCAACGTGGTTATCAAGGTACAAATCCCTTGACATTGTTGCATGGGCCTGCCACTTTTCGAGCGAGGCGATCGAGGTTCAAACTCCTCAACAAGGTTGCCCGAGCATACAACTTCCCGAGTGAGGCTTGGTCATTTTTCCCACACCATAGAGATAATATCATATTCATATATTCCTTTCATCATCATATAGTCATTCAACTCATAAATCATGTATTGAACCTTCAATTTCTCAAGAAAATTACAACCGAACATTTTATTGAACACTTGGCGGTTGTGTAGTGCTAGTGCAAAACCATGCAATTCAAGAGTGAAATTATGCTAGAAAATTTAGTGTAAAACTATCAATAGATACTTGGTAACACCCTCAAGCAATACACATCAAAACCCTTCATCAAATCTCACATTAGACCTCAGATTCAAAGCTTCAAGCATGCTAAAACAGTCATAATTTCATGAAATCCCAACATAGTGTGCAGTGAAAATTCATATAAGACCCATGAGTAAAGCAACTTTAAATCATGGAAGTTTTGGTAAAAGAGAGCTTAACCATCATGGGTGAAAGGAACCCAAGAAAGAAACCCACATACCTTAGCTTAGGAGAATAGCTTGATGAAGATTTAAGATGGAGACTTGAGCTTTACTGCAAACCTTAGAATCCTGATGAGTTTTGAGACTTGAATTTAGGAGATGAAATATTGTCTAAGTGTTAAGATTGGAGATGGAGGCTTGAAGCTTGAGTGAGAACCTTGAAATCCGGATGAGTTTGAGACTTGAATAGATGCATTTTCATACATGGAACACTTAGGCCCAAGAACCAAAAGTCTTGGACCTAGACAGAAAACTGGCCACAGAAATGAATTGAGGCGTGCCCTTGGCGCATCACGCCAGGGGCGAAAACCTCACTGGAAATCAATTTTTGTGATTTTCAAATTTTGATACGGTTGCTCTTAAATCAGGGTTAGACCCATTTTCCACTCAATTTGACTTTTTGAACAAAAATATGGAGTCAAATTTTTGATATCACCCATGGAGTTTGCGATATATGAAAATTATAATTCCGGGCACTTTCGAGGCACATTTTCGAGCACGTTTTGGGTCATTTAAACTACTCTATTTGTCCAACAGTAGTTATCCACTATTTACTTAGCATAATACTTTTTCACCATTTACTTGGCGTAGGGATTAAGAAACAATAAATGATAGGAGTAATTTTACCAAATCATCCTTTGAATATAATAAATATAATGTTTTGAAAAATATAATTGAAAAATAATTATAATTAATGATAAAAATAGAATTAGGAACTAAGTGTAAAATTATCTATTAATTTCATAAATTGGAAAAGTATTGTTGGACATCTATTTTTAGTATAGTAGATAAGTAAATATGGACAAAGGGAGTATATTTATCGAATTATTTGTTGTATTTTTAATAACTATATCATCTTGTTCATATTGCGTGAATATTTTGTCATTTTTTTAGTATTCCTGCAAATAATTATGTAGTAAAAAATGTTGATTTTATTTTTTTAAAGAAAATATAAACTTGTAGATCAATTTCATATTTGAAAAATCTGAAATCATGATTAAAATTTCCAACTCAAGCTTTTTTGAGAATTTAGAATTTCAAATTATGAAAACAACTCATACGTTTAAATACTGATTTCATCAAATGATTTTACTTTTTATCTTTTTATTTATCGTGAATGGGGGAATCATTACACATAGTATGCCCGACCGGCGTATTTTTTTGTTTTACGCCCCGTAACTCTTCCTCAGCCAGGCTTGGGCAGAATAGTCCAACGCATAACGAGTAAACTCTGGCCATTTCGCGATCCGCTGCCGAATTTATTCCAATTCCAAATCCTTCATCAGTGGTTGTGAATGACTGATTTTTGCAATCTTTTCGACCTTGGTTTCGTAGGAGCAAGTCAGAAAGATTGAGAAATAGAACCATCTGATTTCATTCGTTCTCAATAGCCACGAGATGATCATCTTAGGGTGATCCTTTTGTCGACTGTTAAATCATAAAATTAAATCATACGTCTACAAAAACCTATTTAGAATATATGACAATCAACAACTAAAGAGAATGGAGGGAGTACAACTTTTAAATTTCTTGTGCTATTGCCAATGGTGTAAACTTCAATGCATTTCCTAGTATGTTTCACAAGCCATAATTACCTAGAGATTCCTTTTGTCCACAACGAAACATTATCCCTCCCTCCCTTTTCTCTATAAATTGATAAAATATGAATAATCAGAAACAATCAAGAAAGATATATTCTTCAAACATATGGCTAAGTCTCAATTACAGTATGCTGCCTTTCTTGCTCTCTTACTATTCTTCCTCATTGCATCAATTGGTAAGTGGGCAGCTCAACAACTATAAATTCTACCTAATAATATCAATTAGTCAAATAGTATAACCAAGAGTAAACTTAATTAATAAAGAAAAACTTTTAAAAATAGTTTGTGATCTTAAATCTATCATACATGACATTTAATAAAAGGATCATATCATTATGGGTATAAAGGTCTGTGTAACATTATGGGTATAAAGGATCAATTGGTTGTGAAAAGCTAAGTACGACATGGTCTGGGCCTTGCTTTGATTCTAGTCGATGTAACGACCAATGCATCGGTTGGGAACATGTTATTCATGGAGCTTGTCACATGGATTGGCTTGGTCCTGCATGCTACTGCTATTTCTGTTGATAGAGGATTTCTTGATTGTTCAGATTTGTTTTTAAATCTTCTTAGAATCCTTGTTTAGGGACAAATATTGTAAGAAGTTGTTTTCTTTGACTGAGTTTTTGTTTGAGAGTGGGTTTGACTCTCATTAGTTGTGTGGTATGAAGAGTAAGTTTGTAAGTTGAAATTGCTCGAGTTTGACGTAATAAAGTGTTATTGAAATCCTACTAGTGTAGGTAGTGTTTGTTTCTCCCTTGAGCAAGGAGTTTTTTCACTATAAGTTGCTTGTCTACGTTACTGCTTTACGTTTACTATCTGGTACTACTATTGAACCAGGTTCACTAGTAGAATAGGGATAGTCATCTTTTAATTGGTATCAGAGCGAATCTTTTCGAATTAAGGCTAGTCACCTCAAAACACTAAGTGGCAGCCCCACCTATGTCTCAAGTAGGAATTTCTCAGACTAGACCTCCACTATTCAATGGAAACTACTACAGATGGTGGAAGAATCAAATGATGGATCATATAGAAAGAGAAAGCCCTAAACTCTGGAACGTTATTCTAAACCGACCAACAATCCCAATAAAAGATGGACCCACTCCCAACACCAAACTGCCTAAGGAACACAATGAATGAGATGCAGTTGACAAGTTAGCTATACAAAACAATGCCAAGGCGAAAAAGATTCGGATTTACGAAATTAGCCCTAATGAATACAACAAGTTCTCTTTATGTCAAGATGCTAAGGAAATTTAGGGCATGCTACAGGTCACTCTCGAAGGAACTACTCAGGTGAAAAAGGCTAAGATTGGCAATCTCAATTGACAGTATGAACTCTTCAGAATCCATGAAGGAGAATCCATACGGAGCAAGGAAACCAAATTCTTTACCATAGTGAAAGGCTAAGATTGGCAATCTCAATTGACAGTATGAACTCTTCAGAATTCATGAAGGAGAATCCATACGGAGCATGGAAACCAAATTCTTTACCATAGTGAATGAGATCTTCTCATTGGGGGAAATCATTCCTACTAGCAAGGCCATCCGGATGATGTTGTGTATCCTACCTAAACCCTAGGAAAGCAAGGTGGAAGCAATCATTGAACCAAAGGATCTAGACACCATGACCATGGATCAGCTGATGGGAACATTGGTGATGTATGAACTGAAGAAGAACCAGGAAAAGGAGCTGAATAACAAGAGGAAAGACAAGAACCTAGTTATCAAGGATAATAAGAAAGAGGACTTTGAGAAAGATAAAATTGCTTTAATTACCAAGAGGTTCCATCAGGTGTTGCGAAAGGGAACTGCTAGACGAGAGAAGGTCCCCTCAACGAACTACTGAGGGAGACTGAGGGAACAACTCTATCACAAGTGTGGAAGACTTGACCACTTCATCATATTCTTCCCTCTCTAGCCCTTGAATATAAGAAAAACGTATCTGACAAGCCCAAGGAACCCAGACCTGAACATATGTTCGTAAGGATAAGAGGACGACGAACCAAGTAATAGATCTTTCAGTACAAAGAGCTTTTACCACCTTGACCAACAACCCTACTAAAGAATCCAATGGAGAAGCCCGTGAAAACCAATACCTCATGGCCATTAAGGAGCCTGAGAAGTATGACTTCCTTACTCTTGTTGCTATGGATGAATCTGATATTGAAAGCAACAACGACAAGGTGGCAATGGTGATTGATCCTGAATTAGACAACTCCAAGCCTGAGTGTAATGAAGAGAATATGGATTTGATGGCAGGAGTAGGTTCCTATGACAAAGACAGTGCTCTGTTGGACACAAAGGTAAGTTTCGAACAAGCTAAAGCTAATATTTATACATACTCAAAGGAAAAGATTGAGTCATTATCGGAGGTTCTAATTGAGGCCTATCTGACCGTCTGTGATTCCAAGAAACATCTCTTAGAGGACTATTCTTAGTTGAGAAGTGAGAATGTAGATTTGGAAAATGTCAATAAAAAACTTCAGATGGAGATTGACAACTTCAAATCCTTTAGAAAAAGGAAAAAATAATACGCCTGGCCCAATTAGCACCGGAGGAAAAAGCAAAAGAGCTAGAGAATGAGCTAATTAAACTGTCTAACAAAAATGAAGCTCTTCTCAAAGAACTTTACTAGCATAACATGAAGTAGACAAGGTTCTCTACAATGCTCGATGACAAGCAGCAAGGTCAGCCTACCACCAAGTATGGGATCGGGTTCAAAATCAAGGAACTCAAAGAGTGTGCAACTGACCATGGAGTCCTTTGCACCTTGTGTGGTAAAAGAGGTCACATAAGAGAAAATTGCAATACAATATAAAAAATTCTAATAGTAGCCTTGTTAGACCCCGTATGTCCTTAATTGGATTGATTAGGAAAAGTTTAGACTGATAGAGGAATTTTTGCAAAGTTGGGTTCTTGAAAGAATTTAGTAGTGCCACTTTCACTTGTGTTGCATTCCAATTGGTCCAAGTGTGGGTGGACCATGTTCTCTGACCAAGAATTTGATTATTTATATGCAATGCCCCTTGTCTTGAATTCATTTTCAACCCCTAAAACACTTAGCCAAAATAAGACAAGTGAAGAACCAAGAGCCAAAGCAGTTGTATGTATGTTGTAGTATGTTAAACTGAAGAAAAAGCATGAAATAATGAATGTTGGAAATGAGTTGTGTGGGTACAAGTGTTGGCCGTGTGAGTGGATATATGTTGTTTTGTGTTGAAATTGTGAATTCATGCTTAGTTAGCATACCATGATCTTTATAGAGTCATGCAAAGATTTGGAAACCATTCATATGTTTATGTGGAAATTGTGAATTGATGCTTAGTTAGCATAGCATGATCTTTATAGAGTCAAGCAACGATTTGGAAACCATTCATATGTTTATGTAGGGTCATGCTTATATTTTGAGGAAGTATGAAAGTTACTTGAATTCTGAGTTGCTGGTCTTTATTATGATATAAGCAAAATGAACAGTGGTTTTCAACTGACATTGTTTGGATATAATGACAAATTAAGAGTTTTACTGGAAGCAGTTGTTAAAAAAAGTGCGAAACTTGAAGTAAAACCATACAGATCCTCTGTTATCAAGGAACTGGTGACAAAGCAATATCAGAATTTCAAGTACCAACAGCCATATCTAGCCAATATTGAAGCCTCTATTTGCATCTCAGCATCTGACAAACAGAGCGGTTAATCTTGAAAGAGGTGTAAATTATATCTATGCTGTAGAGGGCTTAAATCCAAATGATGAAAATTCAGCTCTCATTCATTATATTCAGGTGCATCAGGATGATTTTATGCTGAATGTCAAACTTCAGCTTTTTGCTCTCATAGCAAAGCAGCCAGCTTTCCACCAGCTTAGATCAGTTGAGCAACTTGGTTATATCACTGTGCTCATGCAGAGGAGTGACTCTGGTGTTCATGGGTTGCAGTTTATCATCCAGTCAACTGCAAAGGATCCTAAATACATTGACTCAAGAGTGGAGTTATTTCGGAAGATGTTTGAGAGCAAACTTTATGAGATGACTAGTGATGAATTTAAGAATAATGTGAATGCACTGATTGATATGAAGCTTGAGAAACACAAGAATTTATGGGAGGAATCTTGATTTTATTGGAGGGAGATCTCGGATGGGGGAGGAATCTTGATTTTATTGGAGGGACATCTCGGATGGGACCCTCAAGTTTGATAGAAGAGACTGTGAGACAGGCCAATGAAACCTGATGCAGCAATATGGAGGAGTCTTCTTGATAGTTGCTGCACAAAGAAATGCTGGCATAGAGTTCAGTAAAGAAGTGGCTAGGAAAGTAATTGAGTCCGAAAATAGTGATTCTAGCGGTGTTTATGTTCTTCTGTCAAGAGTATATGCAACTGCACACCTTAACGGAGAGACAGACAGAAAAAATAGTAAACTGCATACAGAAAAGATAGTAAACTGCAGACAGTAAACTGCATACAGGGAAGAGACAGACAGTAAACTGCACAGTGAGAGACTTGTCATTGCTTATGGACTTATGAAACTAAAACCAATTCTTGGGCATCCCGAAGCATAAGTTGGATTTAACTTGCATTTGGATTATATTGGAGAGCATTTAAGGTATGTAAAGCACCTCCTTTCCTTTGGCATGATTTAGTTAAACATAGTTACGTTATGAATCTTGAAAGAACACTATTCTTGAAATCCGGGCTTATGTGAGATTTGTGCTAGTTCCTTGGCATCCTTATGATACTTGTT